>JAVCKV010352636.1:0-13483 GCA_032274145.1 Herpochondria borealis
TCGTATCTTGTGAAATATCTAGTGGGACCTCTAATTACAGGAGGTTTAGACTCTATTCCTTTTACAAAATGTTTACCATAGTGAATGCTAATACCACAATTGAAATCACTATTCTTAATTATATTTTTCTTAAGGAAATATTTCCTGAGTACTAGACTCCCTCTAATTCCTTCATGAGTTTTAAGAGAATAAGTATCTTTCCCCACTGTGCCACCTCCTTTATCCTTAAACCAGAGTTGCAAACTTCCTCCAAGGGAAACTTTATTTTTAAACATTCTTTCATATCCCAAGTCAGTATTATAAGCAATAAAATTCAATGGACTAATTTTTATTGAATTAGATTGAGCCAATATATTCGCAGTTATTATTTGTAGTGTAAGGAATAGGAAGGTCATCTTAAAATAATGGGGAATTTTTTTATAACAATACATATTCATATTTTAGATTAATAGTTGATGTTGTAAAATTCATCTTATTTCAAAACCTATATCCAACTTGAAATCTTGGTTGAAATGATCTTCCTTTTATTACATTAGGAAAGTAATCTCCTTTTTTGTTAGCCAAACTACCTCTTGCTATCAATTCGAGGTTCATGAAAAACCCATCTTTAAATAACAATCTATAGGCGAAATGAAAACCTATCCCTCCTGATAAAAGAGAGGTATCATATGTTGGTGTGTAGTCAAAAGTGCTATTACTCCAAAATATGAATGAACTTATTTTTTTAACGTAATGTTGACCAAAGTGAATACTCATTCCACAATTAAAATCACTGCCCTTGGTTTCATTTCCTCTTTTGCGGAAATATTTTCTGAGTACTATACTCCCTTTAATTCCTTTATTAATGCGAAGAGAATAACTTCTTCCAACGAAGTTGGAGTACTTTTCTTTATTTAAAAACCAAAATTGAAAATTACCTCCAAGAGATATTTTATTCTTAAGCATTCTTTCATATCCTAAGTCGGTATTTCCAATAAGAAAGTTTAGTGGAGTAATTTTTATCGAATTGGGTTGAGCTAATAGATTAATAGCGAGTAGTTGGAGTGTAAGGAGTAAAAAATATATTTTAAGATAACGGGGTAAGTGTTTGTAACAATTCATACTCCTTTTTTAGTTTGGTAATCGATGTTACAAAGTTTAAAAAAAGAGAAGGATGATTTGAAACGATTATCAATAATATCAAATATAAATTAATTGAATATAAATAATGTTTATCTTGATTTATTAATTGAAAGCCTTCGCAGAGCTACGCATTTTTTTTTTAAAACAAACTTTTTCCCAAAAGCATTGTTTTAGAAATGATTGAGGCAACCAAATTCGTATTTGGTGCATATACTAATAAAAGCTACGACGATGGATCAACTAAAACAATACACAATTGCGATTATTTTAATCTTTATCTTTTCCCAAAATACTTTTGCCGAAACGACTCCGAATATTATCCAGAATACCTTCATGGAGGAAGACTGTTTTAATGGTGTAGATGATGATGGCGATGGACTCATTGATTTAGCCGATCCTGATTGTTTTTGTGCTGAGGTATTTATACCCGAACCAGCCAACCTGATTAACAACCCTTCTTTTACGAATACCGAACAAGATTGTGCTCCTAGCTATGCAGGATGTTATTCGATATTTTCTGTACAAGAAAATTGTGTGGAGGATTGGGTGAGTGTCAATAGTTCCATTATTCTAACTCAATATGAAACGCTATGTAATATTCAAAATACTCCAGGGAATTGGCCTTCAGCAACGGAATTCTTTTCTAATGACCAAGCTTTGGTAAGTATTACTTCGACCATTGGCCTTTCCGATAGTGGTTCGGATTATGTAGGAGGGACGCTGAATGAACCATTAGTCACTGGTGAAAATTACGCATTTAAAGTTTACCTAAACCCATTGATGTTTACTTCAGATGGATCTGGAATTGATCCAACGACAGTAGAGCATACCATCAATTACAGTTTATATGGTCATATCTCTGAAAATAATTTTCCTTATACTCAAGCTTTTAGAACTTGTCCTGTGGATATATATCCTAATGATTATATCGAGTTAGGTAGTTTTGAATTTATTACTAATGGTGAAAAGTTATGGGTAGAATTTACTTTAGAATTTGAAGCTCCGCAGAATATTGAGCGATTTGTCTTTGGGACAAGTTGTGCTCAAAATCAAGTTAGTGGATTGGATTTTTATACTTTTTCTACGTTGATGGATAGTTTCAAATTACAAAAATTATTGCCAGTCATAGACCCTAGCCCGTTGACAGTTGATGTTTTGAATACTAGTGAACCATGTAACAATGAAATTACATTGCAAACTGAACCTGTTGCTGGCGCTTTCTATCAATGGTATTTTAATAATGAAGAAATTGTTGGTGCAACAAATTCTATTTTTTCATTTGAAAATGATGTAGTCAATAGTGGAAGTTATTTTGTACAAGTGATAGATAGTATTGGCGATTGTGGTTTGTCTGACTCATTAGCAATTACGATTCTTGCACCACTTGAATTTGTAGAGGAAATTACGAATGTTGATTGTTATGGAAATAATAACGGAGCCATCAACTTGAATATTCTCAATCCCAATGGACTCAGTTTTTCATGGACAGATGAACAAGGCAATGTTATTTCCACGAATCAAAATTTAGAGAATTTAATTGCCGGAAGTTATTTGTTAGAAATTACGACGGACGATAATTGTATATCAAATTATGCGTATGAAATTACGCAACCCGAAGAAATTTTACTTACGGTAGATATTCAAAATATAGCTTGTGATGAAGAAGCATTAGGACAAATATCAATCAATGCAATTGGAGGTGTACCGAACTATACTTACAGTTTTGACGGTATTAATTTTTCTTCCGAGCCTAATTTTGAATTACCTCCAGGGAATTATACAATTACTGTGATGGATGATAATTTGTGTGAACAGACTTTAACCAATGTAGTAATTGAAGCACCTGATGAATTTTTAATAGAGGTCATCCCTTCTGCCGAAATCATTGAGTTAGGAGAAACCGTTCAATTACAATTAGCCTCTAATCGCCCATTGGATGATGCTATTATTGAATGGACACCTCTGGATGTTTTAGATTGTGACAACTGCATAGAAGTGGAAAGTAATATTTTTGAAACGACTACTTTTCAAGTCAGCGTAACAGATGATGGTTGTACAATGGAGGCTAGTATTTTGATTCAAGTAAATAAATCCCGCAATGTATTTGTACCCAATGCTTTCTCTCCAAATGGAGATGGATACAATGATCAGTTTGAAATTTTTGCAGGTATCGGAGTTGAAGCGGTTTTAAATTTTAAAATCTTTGATCGATGGGGTGCGTTAGTTTTTGAAGATGCGACGCAAGGTTGGAATGGTGATTTTCAAAATCAACCGATGCAAAGTGGGGTTTATGTTTGGATGGCGGAAGTTCAGTTTTTGGATGGCTATAAAGAATTGTATAGAGGAGATGTGACGTTAGTGCGTTAGTGGTAACCACCAACTTTCAGTTGGCGTTTGACTTTTAAGATTGATTTTACAAAAAGAAAAAGCGGTAGGGAATATATACTCCCTATCGCTTTTTTTTTGCGTTTGATTTTTATTGAAAAAAGAAAACCCACTTTGCAAAAATGCAAAGTGGGTTTTCTAAAAATGAGTTTATTTTTTAATCAATTTATTTCCACCAACGAATTCATCATCACTATATACCTTAAGGAGATAAACACCACTTGGAAGATGAGAAACATCAATGGAAGAACCATTCAATTGAATTCGTTCTATATTTCTTCCTGTAATATCAAAAATCCCTACTTCAGTCAATAGTAAATCAGAATCTGATTTTATAGAAACGAAATCGGTAGTAGGATTTGGGAAAAATTGAACATTTGAATCATTCAATAATTCCTCTGTTTTTACCGTAGAGCTATTTTCAAAATATAGCCAATTATTTGTAAAGTAAACACTGCCATAAGTGACAGCATTCATCAATACATCCATGTCACCATCATTATCCAAATCTGCTATACTAATAAAAGCACCAAGTGAATCATTGAGGTTGTCAAATGAAATAGGATTGTTATTGAAATCTGGTGAAGTAAATGCAGGAGCGGTTGAACTACCTGTATTCTCTTGATAAAAAAATGGAAAGGTGTAAGAATCAGTAGGTTCAGAATATTTGAAATCACTACCTAATAAATCTAAATCGCCATCACCATCTAAGTCTCCCAAAGCAACAAAGCTGAATTCAGAAGGTTGTCCAACTAGATTAAATGGTTCTTCTACTCCAGTCGCAAATGCAGGTGCAGATGGAGTACCAGTATTTTCAAAATAAAATCCCTTACCATAATACTCTGTTGCATAAACATCAAAATCGCCATCTCCATCCAAGTCAATAATATTTGGAAAAGCAAATTCATTAAGAGTTCCTATACCAAAAGGATTTACGACAGGGGCAGCGAATGTAGCTGATTGGGCAGTACCTGTATTTTCATAATAAAAGAAAGAACCCGAATAATTATTGCCATCATAAAAATTAGCACCTAGTAATAAATCTAAATCTCCATCATCATCCATATCTGCTATATCAAAATCCCATATAGATGAATTAAGATTATTATCAATTGTAAAACCAAAAGGATTAACGACAGGATTAGTAGCAAATGCAGGCGCAGATGCAGTACCAGTATTTTCAAAAAAATCAAGTTGCCCGTTCTCATTATTACGGTCATAAGTAAGTGTCAACAAGTCCATATCTCCGTCACCATCAATATCAGCTATGGTTGGTATTTTAAAATCATCACCACCACTTAAGCCGAAGGGATTTTCTACAGGAGCTAAAAAGTTCTGAGCCTGAATATTTCCCAAAGACATACTAAGAAAGATGGCAGCTCCAGCTACAATTTTCTGTAATTGTTTTTTTGGTAAAATCCATTTTAGACTTTGATGCAAAAACTGAAGTTTTGCAATCATTTTTTTCTGAGCAACTAGAGACAATTCATGAAATTGACCACTACTTACAAGTCGGTTAATTTTTTTTGTCAAAAATTTAAGTTGCCTTTTTTTCTTTGCAAAAGGTTTGATTGATTTCATATAAGGATGTTTTGTTAAAAATTATTTTATGTAAATTGTAAAGTCATTGTTTTATTATTCTTGATTCTTAGCCCAATAGGTAGTCGTTGGTGTAGACAAGCCCATTTTGAATTCTGGTTTTATGGTATTTAAAATATTAGGACGAATCATATTAGGTAAAATCTGAACATCGTAAATTTCATCAACCGTCGATTGATAGATAACTCGACCTACTTCTTTTCCAGTAGATAAGTTGACCACTACCACTCCAGACACATTATACTCTTCAGGAATATCAAGTTTTGAAAAAGAAGAAGATTTTTTTCTCAATTTTGACAAACCAATAAAAGCATAATTTCCTATTCGAGATAATCCTCTTACGAACCCACCGATTTTTATTACCACTTCATACTTCCCAGTTGCGACATCCACTTTAACCAATTCGCCAGTTGCGGATAACAATAAAAATAAATCTCCATCAATCATTCTCGGTGAATGTGGCATCGGCAAATCTGTTGCAATAATTTCATTGCTTTCCACGTCCATTATAATTCCACTAGTTGTAACAGTATCTTTCCAACTTTTAGGAGAGTCCCCATTATTGAAAGCAGTTACATATTTTGGTTGACCATTTTCCATAGCCATCCCATTCAAGTGACATCGATCTTCAGAGGCAAGCTTTGAAATAAAATTAGGTTTCCAAATAGGAGTGAAGCTATAATCTTCATCTATCTTGATGATACAAGAAAAGGAAGTATTAATTCCTACCAAAGCATTATCACTAGCCCAATCCAAATCATGGACATCTAACACTCCTGTATAATAAGTTAGTCGAGGCATAAATAATGCGTCGTAAACATTATTTTTATTAGGATAATGAATGGCTAAGTCTTTTGAATTCTTTAATACGATGACCTCATCTTTACAAGCGATTGCCATCTTATTTCCTTTCAATGCAATCCCCATCGCCTTTTCAAAAGTACGTGGCAATTGAATTAATTTTCCATTTATATTAGGACTTAGGAAAATTACTTTACCAGCTTGGTAAGTAGAAATGGCAATCGTGCAATTTAATTGTTGCAAAAGAGAAGGAATAGAAGGGGAATAAGTACATGCAAAAGGTACAGGTTTGACCATCTTAGATATTTAGCTTTTATTAAATTCAATTGTTTCTCAAATCTAATTAATCTGTTGATATTTAAGGAAGATATTTATCATTTAACATAAAATTAAATGATAAAGTATACTCTTTGACAAATCTTGATTTAGGTTTTTTTAGTATCGCTCGCGCTGAGATTTAGCCTCGTGTGTACTATGTTATAAGTCCTATATTTATATAACGTAATGAAAATGAAATAAGGTTGGTGATTTATTTTAGAATCTAAGGTTCAACAAATGTTTCACACGAGATAAAGTCTCAGTATGAGCGGTAATTTTCAACACAAACATTTTTTGTTGGTCAAAACATAGCAATTAAATTAAGAAAAAGGAATTTAGCCAAAAGCAATGAGTGCGGGAGAGCAAGTCGATTCCTGCGGAGCAATAGGAATAGACTAGCCTTTTTTTTGGTTCGTTTTTTTTGGCAATGAAAAAAAATGAACAATGTCCAAGTTACTAGAATGCTCCAATGAAAAAATGAATTTGCAGTTTACTACCGACTCTATTCAAAATAGATTCATTCATTTTATAAGCTTAAAAAGTCAAAGACTAATTTGTAAATTCGACTTTGACTCAATCCTCAAAATTCTTAAAAACCGTCTCAATAATCCTCACAAAATTCTCATAATCCTCCTCATTCAAATCCTCCCAACCCTGCTTCCGCAAACGCTTCACCACAGGAAGCGCTTTCTTAAAAGTAGCCTTTCCTTTTTCCGTTAAAAAGATTTTATAGCGACGTCTATCATTATCAAAACGTTGTCGTTCCGTCAATTCCTTTTTACACAACAAATCAATAATACGAGAAACGGTAGGCGCATTTTTGAAGCTACCATTGGCGAGGTCCGTTTGTGAAATACCATTGTTATGATAAAGCGTGTCAATCATCACCCATTGTTCAGGAGTGAGATCTAAGCCAACCTCTTTAAATCCTTTAAGGTATTTCAATTTGATGATTCTCATCGTTCTATCGATGAGGGTTCCGTAGGTTCTAGTTGTCTTTTCTTTTTTCATAGTTGTTAAAGCTAGAGGGACAAAAGGTAGAGGGCGTCTTTCTACTTTCTACCTTTTGTCCTTTGTCATTTTTTATGTCATTATCTTATTCAATGCAGCAATAAACGCTTTATTCGCTTCTCTAGTTCCGATGGTAACTCGCACACATCCAGGCGCACCAAATCCAGCTACAGGTCTAACCATCACCCCTTGTCTTAACATCGCATCTTCAAAATCAGAAACATTCATTTCAGGTTTTGTTAAGATAAAATTACCTTGTGTTTTCCAGTAACGTATTCCCGTTTTATCTAATTCTTTGTAAAGGTATTTCTTTTCTCTTAAAACTAAATTTACTGTTTTTTTCAAAAAAGCTTTATCAGACAAAGCTGCAATTCCAGCTTCCAAAGCTAAAGTATTTACAAAAAATGGTTTAATCAATTGTCGAACATACTGGGCAATCTTAGGTGTAAAGTAAGCATAGCCTAATCTCAAACCTGCTAAACCATAAGCTTTTGAAAAACTATTGATGCCAATTACATTCTTTCCTTTTTTGACATAATGCAACGGTCGAACAAAATCAGGCGCATCTGCAAACTGAAAATATACTTCATCCAACACTACAATTACATGTTCAGGAACTTTACGCATCAACTTATCCAAATCCTTTTTTGGAATATAAGTTCCAGTTGGATTATTTGGACTCGTCAAAAATATCATTCTAGTTTTAGTATTGATTGCTTTGATAATACCATCAACATCCAAAGTATAATCAGGGTCTTTCAGTGGAACATCAATCACTTTCGCGCCTTGTTTTTGAGAAAACATTTTATAAGGCATAAAGCAAGGGTTCGAAATAATACATTCCGTTCCTTCTCCTAAAAATGCTCGAATGATAATTTCCAAAATTTCAGAACCACTAGGTGTTGTAATAAATTGGTCAGCCGTAAGTTCATTGTTGTAGAAGTTAGCCAAAGCCTCTCTCAATCTCACATCTGTATTATCAGGATAGATATTGAGAGTGGTTAAGTTTTTCTGTATCGCCTTGATTGCTTTTGGAGAAGAACCTAAGATATTTTCATTGGAAGAAAGTTTATATACTTTTTTAATTCCCGCAGCTACTGCACCGACAGATTTACCACCCTTGTATTCCAAACCTACTTGAAGGTATGGTTTGAAGATGTCTATCTTCTTCTTGTTCTTTGGCATTTTTAATTTTATTTATTGGTTAGGAAAACGAAGTTGCGAATTTACGGAATTTTAAGCATTGAGGGTTTGACTTTCAGTCAAGCTCTCAATTTTAATGTAATATCAATGAAATCGAAAGCTTGACTGAAAGTCAAACCTTCAATAGCATTAGCTTTTCCATACAAAAGGTAAAAGAAAAGACGAATTTTGAGACTTTTTAACAAGACCTTCGTACAAAGAATAAATAATATAAAACTTAAATTATGATTTTTAATAAAAAAGAAACCTATAAACCAATAGAGATAACAGACGCAAACTTTGATGAAGTTGTGTTGAATTCTAAAGTGCCAGTCTTGATAGATTTATGGGCACCATGGTGTGGACCTTGTCAAATGATAGGACCAATCATCGATGAATTGGCAGAAGAGTTTGAAGAAAGAGCTTTGATTGGAAAAGTGAATGTCGATAAAAATCCAAAAATTTCAGAAGCCTTTAAAGTCAAAAGTATTCCAACTTTGATGTTCTTACAAAAGGATGAATTGGTAGAAAGGTTCTCAGGAATGATTCCAAAACCCAATATGGTTGAAATTTTAGAAGAATTGATTTTGGAAAGAAAACAACTCGAAGAATAAAATTTTGCAAAACATATAATTTATCAAAATGTAAATCTGTAGGTTTAAATTCCTACACCAATCCCTTATATTAATCAATAAGAACTCCTATCTTTGTAATACCATTTATTATAAAACCAAAATCTAGTCCTAAACAAGCTCCTACATAAGAAAACGATCATATTTCTGATCCAAAACCAGATTAATAATTTTTAAGGTAAATAAATAGAATTTCAGCCAATCAACAATTGATGGGATGAACTTCTTATTTTTTTTTTCGTAAAATGTAAAAAACGACCATTTTTTATAAACTATAAATTTACAAATCATCTTTAATTAATTACCCGACATTATTATGAAAACCATTTCTCAAATTAATCAGAAGTCAAACCTGCAACCTGCTGCACTTGTCGAAGACACCATTTCTTTAGGACAAGGAAAATTAAGTAGTACAGGAGCACTCGTAGTCAAGACCGGAAAATTCACTGGTCGATCTCCAAAAGATAGATATATTGTCAAAGACAATATGACTTCCAACACAGTTGATTGGGGCGACATCAATATTCCGATTAGTGCGGATACGTTTGATGTGCTTTATGACAAAATGATTGACTACGCAAATGGATTAGATACCGTATATGTGCGAGATGCATATGCTTGTGCAAATCCAAATTACAAGTTGAATGTTAGAGTTTACACAGAATGCCCTTGGCAAAATCTTTTTGTGTACAACATGTTTTTGAGACCACAACCTGAAGGTCTTGAAAATTTCACACCTGAGTGGAGAGTATATGCCTTTCCATCAGTATTGGCTGATCCTGAAATTCATGGAACTCGTCAAGACAATTTCTCGATTGTTAATTTTTCAAAAAAGACAATCATCATTGGCGGAACTGCTTATACAGGTGAAATCAAAAAAGGAATTTTCTCTGTATTGAATTACTTGTTGCCAACTGCTAACAATGTACTTTCAATGCACTGTTCTGCAAATGTAGGAACAGTAGGAGACACTGCATTGTTTTTCGGATTATCAGGAACGGGTAAAACAACTTTATCAAATGATCCTGAAAGAAGACTAATCGGAGATGACGAACACGGTTGGTCAAAAGAAAGTGTCTTTAATTTTGAGGGTGGTTGTTACGCAAAAACAATTGATCTTTCTGCTAATAAAGAACCGCAGATTTATAAAGCCATCAAGTTCGGAGCATTGTTAGAAAATGTAGGATTTGAAAAAGATGGTTGCACGGTTGATTATGAAGATGTTTCCATAACACAAAACACACGGGTAAGTTATCCAATTTATCATATCGATAATATCATGTACAACTCTCGTGGAGATGTGCCTGAGAATATTTTCTTTTTGACTTGTGATGCATTTGGGGTACTGCCTCCGATTTCTAAATTAACTCCTGAACAAGCGATGTATCATTTCATTAGTGGATACACGGCAAAGATTGCAGGAACAGAAGAAGGAGTAGTTGAACCAGAAGCAACATTCTCTGCTTGTTTTGGCGCACCATTTTTACCATTGCACCCAACAAAGTATGCAGACCTTTTAGGAGAAAAAATCAAAAAAGGAAGCAATCGAGGTAAAGGAAAGATTAATGTTTGGTTAGTGAATACAGGATGGACTGGTGGAGGTTATGGCGAAGGATCACGAATTGAATTGTCTTATACTCGTGCTATGATTAAAGCAGCACTAGGTGGAGAATTGAATAAAGTGAATTATAATGTTCACCCAATCTTTGGATTGTCAATGCCTTCAAAATGTCCTGATGTACCTAATGCAATTTTGAATCCAAGAGACACTTGGAGAAATGAAGAAGATTATGATAAGACCGCTGCTAACTTAGCAACTTTGTTTACTAAAAACTTCGAATCGTATGCTGATAAAGCATCCAAAGCGATTATCGAAGCAGGTCCCAAAGTGAAAAAAGTAAAAGCGTAATTTTATTGTTATAAATATATTAAAGAAAAGGTGGTGGCGATTGTCATCACCTTTTTTTTATTGCATAAGGTGTTTAAGATTGTGGTCAAGAGTGCGTGGGAATATATATTCCCACGCACTCTTGACTATCTAATTTGCCCTTTAACTCGCATTAGTCATGATTTCTTATCTTTGTTCTTTTACAAATGCTGCTACTGCAGAACTTACGTTGAACAGTTATAAAAAATAAAAAAATATGCTAGAAGGAAAAGTTGTCCTTATCACAGGAGGAAGTAAAGGAATCGGTTTAGGAATTGCTAAAATTTTATTGTCGAAAGGTATGAAGGTAGCTATCACAAGTCGTAGTCAATGGGCTGCGGACAAAGCGGCAACTGCATTGGACAATGACGAAAACGTACTCGCCATCGAGGCAGATGTAAGAAATTTTGAAGCGCAACAAGAAGCTGTAGCAGTAGTGTTAAAGAAATGGGGACAACTCGATGCTACGATTGCCAATGCAGGAGTAGGACACTTTGCATCCATCGAAGATATGACACCCGAACAATGGCATGAAGTGATGGATATTAATTTGACAGGTGTGTTTTATACGACCAAAGCTTCATTGGATGCACTCAAAGCATCACAAGGATATTTGATTACTATTGCTAGTTTGGCAGGAACCAATTTCTTCGCAAAAGGTGCCGCATATAATGCCAGTAAATTTGGCCTAGTAGGATTCTCTCAAGCGGTGATGATGGATGTTCGTCAAGCAGGAGTGAAAGTTTCGACTATCATGCCTGGATCGGTAGCGTCTTATTTTAATGGACATGTACCAACTGAGGAAGACGCTTGGAAAATACAACCTGAAGATATTGGAAAGTTAGTAGCTGATTTGCTAACAATGCCTGCACGTACTTTACCGAGTAAGGTGGAAGTGCGTCCAGCGATGCCGCCGAAGAAGTGATTTGGTGATTGGTTATCAGTGATTGGTGATTAGTTAATTGGTGATTAGACGTGTGAAATAATTTTAGAATTCAGGAAAAAAATAGTATGTTTATTTTTATAAATACGCAATACTATGAGTTTTAAAAGTTTCACTGATTTAGAAGTCTATAAAAAATGTAGGATCTTTAGGAGAGATATTTCTAATATTTCAAAGAAGCATCTTCCCAAAGAAGAGCGATATGAATTAGTATCTCAGATTATTCGTTCTTCAAGATTAGTAACAGCAAATCTTGCAGAGGGGCATGGACGTTTTTATTATCAAGACAATATTAGATTTTGTCGAATTGCAAGAGGATCGTTAGAGGAAACCTTAGAACATTTAATTACAGCTTTCGATGATAACTATATTGACGCTGAATTATTAAAAGCTAAAAATGCACAGCAGAAAGAATGCCTAAGATTAATAAATGGATATATTCGATTTTTAAGAACATCCAAAAGGGGAAAGCCTGATAAGGGTAAAGAAGGTGATTAGTTATTGCGAAATATCTGGTTACCAATATCTAATAACCAATCACTAAGAAAATAGAGTTCTAAATTAGTGAAAAAATAAATCAAACATGAGAAATACATTTTTATTAATTCTATCTATCCTATTATTTGCGACTTGTACCAAAACTCAAAAGTTAGTCAGTGAGGTTTCCAAACCTGCTGTGCCTAAGATGAGCAAAGAAGCGCAACTCAAAAAACAAGCAGACGAAATCGCATACAAATATATCATCACCGATGGTCATGTCGATTTACCTTATCGACTGCGAGTGACCAATTTTCAATTAACAAAAGAGTATATCGGAATTCCTATCGAGACGGAGAAAGGAGATTTCGATTATGTCAGAGCAAAGAAAGGGGGATTGGATGCACCATTTATGTCTATTTATATTCCAGCGAGTTATCAAGTGGATGGCGGTGCGAAAGAACTAGCAGATACTTTAATCAACATGGTGCAAGGCATCATCGAAGCGCATCCTGATAAATTTGCTACGGGCAATACGCCAGAGGAAGTTGAGGCAGCTTTTAAAGCTGGAAAAATTGCTTTACCAATGGGGATGGAAAATGGCGCACCTATCGGAGACGATTTAAAGAATGTTGAATATTTTCACAAACGAGGAATTCGATATGTCACGTTGACGCACTCGAAAGATAATTTGATTTGTGATTCTTCTTATGATACGACGGGGACTTGGCAAGGACTAAGTCCGTTTGGTGTGGAAGTGGTGAAGGAGATGAATCGCGTAGGTGTCATGGTGGATGTTTCGCATATCAGCGACAATACTTTTCGGCAAGTGATGGCGTTGACTAAAGCGCCTTGTATTGCTTCGCATTCGAGTGCGAGAAAATATACACCTGGGTTTGAAAGAAATATGAGTGATGAATTGATTCAGTTATTAGGAAAGAATAATGGCGTAATGCAAATCAATTTTGGTTCTACCTTTTTGGATGGAACGATTCGAAAGCAAAACGATAAAATGCGAGAAGAGCTTTTTGAAATTCTAGGAAAAAAAGATTTGAAGTATGATGATGACGCTGCAAAACCTATCGT
>JAVCKV010352747.1:0-13482 GCA_032274145.1 Herpochondria borealis
CTCAATGCCCGCCTGATGAAAGCCCTCTTCAAGGAGTCCCTGTTTGAGGAGCTGCTCGCCGAGTCGCCCCAGATGGCCAGCATGCGCAAGGCAACCAAGAAGATGATGGAGGCCCTTCTCGGCGCCCAGGAAGCTTTGGACCGCGTCCGTGACCTGCCGCACCAAGCGTAGAGTTCGGCACACACTTGCTGTCTGTTGCAGCCCCTTTTGCTCGCCTCGTATTGCTCGATGCTCCTTTTTGTGAAAGTGCGCCCCTTATGACTGTTGCTCAGCCGCCTTTGCGCCCAAACCGCAAACACCAGGAAGAATCTCTGCTACTACCAGTCTCTGTGTCACTTTCCCTCTAATCCAAATCTCTCTCACTGCTTTAGTGGCAAGTTGCGGTAAACATCCTTTGATAGACATCCCAGCTTACATGGTCCTTGCTTGTTCATTGTCTGTTGGATGTAGCAGCGCCTTTTACGTTGCGCTTTCATACACAAATCAAACCAAACATACAACTCACAATGAAGTCATTCGTGCTGTTTGCCTCGTTGTGTGCCTTGGCTTTGGCGGGTGACTGCGCGAACACGCTCCGCATTGTCACCGAGGTTGGCAAGGCTGCGCAAGGGTCCCTGAAGGACGCCAACGTGACCACCTCGTGCCAGCTCGCCACTTACAAATTAAACGACGCCTCGTCCACCTTCCAGGTCAACCTGATCGGTGACTACCTGTACGTGCCGCAATCGCAGCAGGTGGTAGAGGAGTTTGGCGTTGGCGTCATGTGCCGCGAGGCCCTGCAGTGCACCCTTCGTGTGTTTGTGGTGGTGTCCAAGCCCCTGACCCCACCCCCCCCCCCACCGCCCTAAAAAAAAAGAGGGACGGTCGGATTTTATTGCGCATGAACATAACTTTGACACTGGGAGGTAGCAACAAGTAGTTAAGTTAACAACTTATTATTGAATGACCTGAACATCGTGGTGCCCACGGGAAACGTTTTACGTCCGAAGTCTTTCGACATCGGAGCATATTCGGCTGTGCTCCTGCGGGGCACAGTATCAGTTCAAAGAAAAAAACGGTAGGTAAACAAACAGAATCGCATAGCTATGATACATTGTTCCTGGCAAATGGCGTCATGGTCGCGGTGGAAAAAAAGATGGCGACGGACACCTTGTTTTTTTTCTTTTCTTTTCCTTTTGTTCGTGAGAAAGAAAGTTGCTCCCTTTCTCACTCTTTTTTCTTTCTTCTACAAGTAGATATATGATACGTACAGGCAGTTGTGCGGGGCTGCACAACTTTGTGGCGAGGCTCACACTAGAAATACTCACGGAGTTTGGGGAGAGTGTTGGACGGAGGACTGATAAATACCCGTGCAAATTCCTCCAAAAAGCTATCGCTCTGTGTTGCTTCTGCCAACAAAGCAGCGAAACCCCCATGTTTCTACCCCTGCGCACGCAGATTCTTGTTTCGGGGCTGTTTATGTGTGTGTGTGTGTGTGGGCTTTCTGGCGTGGTGCGGTGCTCCCGCTCTGCTGCTCTTTGGAGTATGTGTTCTACCAAACAAGAAGGGTGGCCTGCAGTGTAGGCGGGGCGAGCGATGTATTTTTTCCTCCGATTGTTGTTGCTCTTCCCCCGTTTTCTTCAATTGCTACATACCCCGTACGTGTATAAACGGAGCGTGTCTCTGTTTCCAGGGACGTGTCGGGTAGTGGTAGTGCACCACATGTTAGGGTGTTCGCGCTGTACGGCATCGCGCGTTGGAAGACGTTGCTTCTATCCCTTTGAACGATATTTACGATATTTGGTTGAGGGGGACAGTTGGAACGAGCGTCGGTGAAGAACGCAGTGGGCGAGAGATGAGTTGTTTCAAGCCGTTTGGCAGAGTAACATGAATAGGAATGCAGTTGGCCGAAGTGCGCACAATACGTTCTGCGTGAGCAGTCAGCAAGGTCAGAGACGCAGTTCCATACAGCCCTGTATAACGGGTTTCTTTGATACACAATGCGCGCAAATTTTTTCTCTCTAGAGTGCCAGGATGCGTGATGATGGCCGTTCTTACTGTGCTCTGCCCTGCCAACTGGTCGGGGCGATGCGGAGACACGGCATCATCGAAACTGGAATGGAACGGGGGGGGGCCCTAAGGTTCCAATAGAGAGCCACCCACTCGCTGAGCGTACCTTCCACACTTACTGCAGCAGAGCAGGCATCATACCCATAGTCACGCTGCAGCTCTCAAGTCCCATGACATGTCACGCACCGCCGTCAATTGCACGCGGCACGCGCTGGCCACCAAGAATAGTCCTAAGATTGAGTTGCTGACAAGTGGTGTACGGCACGGGTTTTACTGTTACAGTGCGGACAACAAGTTCTACAGTTGTATGCAAGCTAGGAAAAGTGGAAAATACTGAGAAATTAGTTTTAAAAAACCAATTGGATAGCGAACACCCTGTTGGACATTCTCCGACCACGGTACAGTGCGTGTACTGCAGTTTCAGCCAATCACATCTAAGAATCGAATTATTTTTTTAGTTACGTGCCCTTCTGTCAGGGGCCAGTCCTGGTATACTGTACTACAATCCAGCTGTACAGTCACATTTCACAGTATACTTACAGAAGCATCATGTTTAAATCGCCTGTCGTTAGTTTTCGGATGCTGCTCGCTGCCAAGTTAGGGCCAGTGGTGGCCCGCTCTCTAAAGAGATTGCAGTACTGTAGCTAGTGCGGAATCATAGAAAAAAGGGTACTGTACATATACAGTATTTCTAGACTTTCCCGGCTTACTCCAGATTGTATCTCTCGGGTGTTGGCTCTCGGATCAACACAAGCTCGTCCGGAAACAAGAGCGAACGGAACGGTTGAGCCCTATAACTTACAAGCAAAGCATGTATATCGTATCTAGAGGTTACCTTCGTGTCTGCTTTGCGCTATTCGTTGGCGCGATGAAGCGAGACTCAGGTATTTGGAATCACACACGGCAGAGGCCGCGGGGGCAACCATTGGAAAATACTCGGTTTTGTTCTCATGGGAGAACGAACGGGCGCCGCACTGCCCCCGTCGAAACGCCAAAGGACAGTACATTAAATTAACTTAACAAAAACCCCTAATAATATATTATTATATTAACATACTGTAATAAAATACCTTAGAATGTACAACTTGGAAGTCGTGTGTACCGGTACTGTATATATTATTAGTTCCATTAAATTGTACAATCAATGCATAATGCCGTACACGTGTGTTCTTGAAAAATACCCACAATCACTTCCAGCATCAATCCCCCGCCAACCACTCTCTACACGTCGGCAGCTCTACTTGCATCGGCATCGACACTGATATCACAACAAAAAGAATCAGTTCGATACCCTTCAACATCCCGCTTTGATCACCAGCTCCCACCACGTCAAGACCATCCGCGAATTTTTGTTCTCTTCTACCAAGTCGTTTCTCTAAAACTCTACCACTTCGAAACATTTCGAAATGAAGCTCTTCATCTGCGCACTTTTCGCAGTCCTCTTCACCATGACCCGAGGCGACAAAGCCAAGGTAACCGACAAAGTCTTCTTTGATATGGAGGTCGACGGCAAGCCGGCCGGTCGCATGGTCTTCGCGCTCTTCGGCGAGACCGTTCCAAAAACTGCTGACAACTTCAAGAACCTGGCTCTGCACACCAAGGGCTTCGGATACAAGAACAGCGTTTTCCATCGCATCATCCCTGGCTTCATGGTAAGCTTTTTGTAGATCAATGAATCCCTCACCTCAAGTCTCCACCTTTTCACTTCTCATATGTCCTTCCAGGTCCTCGCTCCACTCGTGCCATTAACATCAGATCATTTCTGTATCCTGTGATGCGCGTGTTCGATTCATGTTTTGCTCATCCGGACCAGGCTCAGGGCGGTAAGTTGTAATCATCCCCGACCACACACACATATACACCCTCACCCTCACGGCTGGTCTTCACGATCTAGAAGCGAAATCCCCACTGGCCGCGACATGCTCCAGAATTTGAATGAGTCCGCTAACTAATAGAATACTTACCTGTGCACCACTCCCTACATCAGGTGACTTCGAGAACTCCGACGGCACTGGCGGCAAGTCGATCTACGGCGCCAAGTTCGATGACGAGAACTTCGATCTCAAGGTAAGTCTAATTTTTTGCTGGCCCACGCGGGTCGACTTGATCGAGAAATCAGATCAAACGAATAACAGATCTAACTGAAACGTTACGTTCAAACATGACCGTCCACCTGTTCCGACCTGGCCCATACGTTTCGAAAAAACAGCATCTCTCGCGTGGTCTGCTGTCCATGGCCAATGCCGGCAAGAACACCAATGGCTCGCAGTTCTTCATCACCTTCAAGGAGACCCCTTGGCTCGACCAGCGCCACGTCGTGTTTGGCAAGCTCATCGAGGGCAACGATGTCTTGTCCAACCTCGAGGGCCTTTCTATGGACCACTCTGATCGTCCAAAGGTCACTGTCAAGGTTGCTGACTGTGGCACGATTGATGTCGCTGAGCCGTTCGATATTCCTGTTTAACTCGGCCTAGCGCAACTTTTGAATCCGGTCCACTCCGGATGCTGTGCTTGTATCTGCCCTCTGCTTACCTGGCCTGCAGGTTGAAAAATAAAGCGATGTGCTGACCAGTACCAGCTGATAAGCCCTGAGTCAATTCCAATCTACCGTAGTCAACAAAGGCTGCGTGGGTGAGCCTCGATCGCACCACAACGCAAATACTCTGAGCTTGCAAGGACTTACCCTCGGCCCCCGAGTTGAAGGCGGCCCGAAGCGACATGCGAGTTAACGACAGGCATGTAGCGGTAACTGACCCCGCATTTGCGTGTGCACCATGATCATACTGATTCAAGATCACTTCAATGGGAAACAATGGAGAACTTGTCCCCCTCCTGCTCAAGAGGACCGTCGATTCTGAGAACTCTCGGACACACCGATATTTATAACTATCCAGTGGAGTACATTTGACCATTGGATTCCGAAGCGGTAGTGTTTGATGATCGGCCGTTACCCGGGTGGGATGTCTTGACGTTCGTTCCCTGCCGTTGCGACAGAGCCCAACTCTCCTTCATGATCTTCTGACTCGCGTGGTCAGAGAGTACATCTCGTGCTTCGGACACACTCAGTGCGGCATCCCTGGAGGAATAACCCGCCGCCTGCCACCCAATTACCACCTTCTCCACCTCACGGCCACTGAAGCCCTCTGTCGATGTGACGGCCTCCTCCCAAAAGCTCTCCCAATCGTCTTCACCACCGAGTTTCACTGGTACTGGCGCCCGCTTGAGCAGACGCCCGACATAGAGCGAGAGCATTTTCCTGCGTTCTTCTAGCCCGGGGAGAGAAAATGGCACAACATCGTCCACACGATCAGCAGCCGCTTCATCAAACTCGTGCGGTCGGTTTGTAGCCATCATCACCATAAATTTCGATGTGGGCTGGCCAGTACGATACAAGAAAGCGTTCAGCGCATTCCGCATATCTTCCGTTGCACCGACGGCCGAGCTCCGAGTGCGCAGAAATGCGTCCGCCTCATCGATGAAGAGCAAAAGTCCTCTCCTACTTGTCGACGCCCAGTCAAACAGCTTGTGAAGCTCGGTCACAGCGGACGAGCCGAGCGGTGCCAGATCACCACCCGTGAAAATCGCGTATTCCAACCCACTCTCCTTTGCCAATCCCTTCGCAAAAAGAGTTTTACCCGTGCCGGGCGGGCCGGTGAGCAGGACGTTTCGGAAAGGCGCCTTGTGCGCCCGCACATTCTTCGTACCACGTGCAATGCGCTGCAAGCGAGTCATGGTTGGGGGAGCGAGGACGACGCCGTCGAGCGCACGCTCAGCGTCCCGTGTCTTGAACCGGGTCCACAACTTACACGCGGTGTTGACAGGCTCGCGTAAAGCCGAAAGCGCTGTGATACGGCTCGTGTCTCGCACGAGGGAAGGCTTTCCGAGACGGGCTGCGAGGTAACCGCCGGCGACGGTTGCGCCAGCGCGCGCAAAGTAGATGCCGACGGCCGCGGCGGAGAGGCCTGCAACAGTGTTGGCAACCTTTTCACGGTCCGACGTGAAGGATGAGAGACCAGCACCAATACTGCTCGTGGCGACGCGGATCGACTCAAGTGTTGTGCGACGCGACTCGCGCAGTTCGAGACGTTTCTGTTGCATGAGAAGATCGTGGTTGCGACGCTCCTGTTCGATGCGGCCCTCCGCCTCGGCCTTTGCTTTTGCGGTGTCGGCCTGTTGACGAAGGGCTGTCTCGTACTCAACTGTTTTGCGACGAATCGCCTCTTGTCGTAGAACGCTTTCTTCGTCCTTCTGACGTTCCTCCTCTTTAAGTGCGCGCTGGGTCTGTGCCTGCATACCGATGACATCCTTCTGACGCTCGCGCTCGAGCTTATCGCGGTAGAGTTCCTGGCCGCGGGCATATTCTGCCTGCTTCTCGAGCGTCTTGCGCTGCTCCTCTGCCTGGAGCTCGATGTTCTTGCCGCGTTGTTGCGACTCGAAGGCGCGGAGCTCGGCTGTCTTCGCTTCGTACTCGGTCTGCTTGGAGCGCTCCTGCTCGCGGACGACCTCCAGTGCGGCGCGGGCGTTGGGAGATGCATCGATTTCGCGGGCGGCCTTTGCGGCACGTTCGAGGCCGGTGGGGTCTATGCTTCCGGAAAACGACTCGTTGGTGGTGGCCTTGTTCTGGCCGGCGGCATTGGCATTGGCATTGGCGAGGTTCTTGAACATTTTGCCGGCTACAAGCGCCGGGTTGCGGACGGTGGCTTGATTAAAGGGAGGTTGTGTTGTTGTGATGCTTGGGAAGGACAGGATGCGACAGGTGGCGCTGTGGAGCGACGTTGAGCGTCTACAGAACTCGTTGAACGAGATGGACGACGGCGGCGAGAATGGTTCAAGTCCAGATGAGCTGAGCCACTTCACGGCCACCTGTCCCACAGTCGTTTGTTATCACGTTTTAATTGGTGCATTTGGATCATGCGAAAATTCTGGCCAATGAATACGTTCTTAGATATTCTGAACCGCGCAATTCGGCGCGACCGAATGATCCGGCGGATCAAATCAGAAGCGAGACACGGCTTGTGTGTCCCCACATGTTCTGACACCGGGCCATGCATGTTTCTGAGAAACATTTATCGCTGCTAATTGGATAACGATGACTTCATGTTTAACCAATTAAGCTCCCTTTACTGTTCCTTAACAGCCAATAATGGTCACATTGACATTCATCGACAACACCGCATGGCGTCCTGCCATCTCCTCGGCGTCAGGAACGGCTGCCTCGTGCAGAACATCGCCAATCACACCGCTCCAGAGTCACGTGCCACGTAGCTGTCATCGAGTCATCAACTTATCGCACCGACGCAAAACATTCTCTTGAACACAGCTTCCTCGACCGTGAGTAGTCATCTCTTTGAACTGAAGCCCTCCTCTTTACGCTTCATTCACGTTACCCCACAACGTCGACCGACCTTCGACCAAAACCACACGATGGCAGAGACCCCAGTCGAAGATGACTTGGCTCAAATGAAGCTTGTCAACGGACTAACCCTTGACGAGCGCATCGCCCTCATCCAGTCTGTCGGCGAAGAGTGTCACACCGCGGAGGGCCTGCGTACCCTCCTCGAGAAGAAGCCGACCCCACCCGTCTGCTACGACGGTTTCGAGCCGTCGGGCCGCATGCACATCGCCCAGGGCATCCAAAAGTCACTCAACGTCAACAAGCTCACTGATGCGGGCTGCACCTTTGTCTTTTGGGTCGCCGACTGGTTTGCCCAGCTCAACAACAAGATGGGTGGCGATCTAAAAAAGATTCGCGTCGTCGGCCAGTACTTCGTCGAAGTCTGGAAGGCATGCGGCATGAACATGGACAAGGTCAACTTCCTCTGGGCCTCCGAGGAAATTAACAAACGTCCAGACGAATATTGGTCCCGCGTCATGAACATTGCCGCCCTTAACTCAGTCACGCGTATCAAGCGCTGCTGCACAATCATGGGACGCAGCGACGGCGACGAGCTCTCCGCAGCCCAGATCATGTACCCGTGCATGCAGTGCGCAGACATTTTCTTCCTCAAGGCAGACATCTGCCAGCTCGGCATGGACCAGCGGAAGGTCAACATGCTTGCGCGTGAGTACTGCGATCAGGCAAAGCCGAAGATAAAGAACAAGCCCATAATTCTTTCGCATCACATGATGCCGGGCCTGAAACAAGGCCAGGAAAAGATGAGTAAGAGCGACCCAACAAGTGCCATTTTTATGGAAGACTCAGTTCAAGAGGTTAACTCGAAGATGAAGTCGGCGTTCTGCCCAGAACTTCAGACTGAGGGCAATCCAGTTCTCGAGTACGTCAAGTTCCTCGTCTTCCCGAAGCTAAAATCGTTGGACATCACCCGCTCACAGGAAAATGGTGGGGACAAGACCTATGCCACGTACGAGGAACTAGTAGAAGACTTCGCTGGAGGCGCTCTGCACCCTGGCGATCTCAAACCTGCCGTCGCCAAAGCAATCAACACCATGCTGCAGCCGGTGCGTGACCATTTCAAGAATGACCCCAATGCCCGAAAGTTACTAGAGCAAGTTAAGCGTTACAAAGCAGCGAGATAGACGGTACAAAACCATCAACAGCGTGCTCCGACTAAACGAAGCGTCTTACTAGCAATGAAAGAGTTGTCCTCAATCCACGTAAGCCATCCGTTTCTGGTGATAACTACCAGCTACACATCGTACGAAAACCAGTACCCTTTATCACGCCAAGCGAATGCTGTTCACAGTGCACCAGAAAAAGGAAAAATATAGCTTCTGCCCCTTGGAGGTTCGGGATGTCGGCCATATATGAACAAAACTACGGCAACGTACGTCACACAGTCGACAACTTAGATCCTTTCCGTGCTGATATGTTGATTCCGGAGGCTTCTCCAGAGTAGCTTGACCCAGGCTTTCCGACGTAGTCGCGGACGGCGCCCTTTCGGCGAACCAGAGCCTTGGAGTACGCCTGCCTGTTGCGGGCCCGCGGTGTTTTCTTATCGCGCGGTCGATGACGCGTGAGTCCACGATTCTTGACAACCTGAACAGAGGCACGGCGCTTCTCTTCCGGATCCGCCGCGTCCCTGAACGTGTAGACGTGTGGAGTCATGGTCGCTGCTTGCTTGCGTGCCTTTCTTGCGGCCTTCTTGGCCGTCTTCGACTCGGACGCCTGATTCTCGGGCTCCTCGTCGTCACTCAGACCCCCGGTTATGGCAGGGTCTTCCGATGGTAATGCAGACATCACTTCTTTCTGTTCTGCAGGAATGAACTCGACATCCGCAGCAGCCTGGCGCTTTCCTTCACTGTTCTTCTTCTCACGTTCCATTGCCCCAACGAGCTTGTTAAGCTTCCTTCGCTTTGCAGATGGATTCTGGGCAGCGTCAATTTCAGGGGCGTCTTCCGTCGTAACTGCGAGGAATGCTTTGATGTCATCATCGTCTCCGGCCTGCACAGGCGTAGGGTCAGGGCTATGTTCAGATGGCTCAGCTGTGGGAGAAGTACCTGTGGATTCAAGTGCGTCTGACCTCTTCCTCTTCTTCTTTTTCTTCTTCTTCTTCGAGTCTTTTTCGCCCGGGTGATTTCCATTGAGCTGGACCGTTTCTTCGTCAGCATGACCATTCAAGTGGCTGGCGTCCGGGATATTCGATTCCTCATGCCCGTTCACCGTGGGCAATTCGCTCGGCTCAGCTCCCGAGGTAGCTGCATCTTCTTGCGGCGGCTCTGGTTCACTTTCTTGGCGAGGTAGCTCAGCGGCC
Source organism: Herpochondria borealis (assembly GCA_032274145.1). Classification (NCBI taxonomy): domain Eukaryota; phylum Rhodophyta; class Florideophyceae; order Ceramiales; family Ceramiaceae; genus Herpochondria; species Herpochondria borealis. The sequence continues at coordinate 9,762 of JAVCKV010352747.1, forward strand.
TTGGTCAGCAAATTGCGAATGCGGACAATGCGAAGCAGAACAGGGTGCTTCTTGGCATCGACGGTCGCAGCCTCGGGGTCTGTGCGCAGCGCGAGGTAGAATATGATGTTGCTAACAAAGTTGGAGTGAAGATGAAAGAGAATGCGATCGCTCTCGTTCTGCAGGCGAGGTTCGAACACCTTGAGAAGTTGCTGACTGCGTTTCATCTCCTCGATGAGCAGCTCCACCTCTGGCGCAGAAACTTCCTCCTCCTCCTCATCACCAGAGCCCTCTGCACGAGCGTCGATACCGTCGACGCCCTCCCCCTCTTCATCCTCGTCGTCGTCGTCACGAAAGTCTTCTGGCTGGAGGGCGGAGAGGGCTTTTTTCTGCAGACGAACGGCCTCTTCTTCCTCTTCGCGGAGCGTGACGTCGCGTTCATCGTCCTCCATAATCTCATAGTCCTGAGTGTCGCCTCCGTACCAGAGCTTGCGCTTGACGCCCCAGTCATGGCGGTCAGTGTCTGGGTCATCGTCATCGTCGTCGTCTTCATCGCCTTCATCGCTCCCGCCGTCAGAATCGCTACCGACGGACGCGCCGGGCTTCGCAGCCGCATCCGAGTCTGAGTCGGACATGTCGATCGGCATGATGTCGCGCTCACGCATCTCCGGCTCGTCGGCAGAGCTTTCCGAGTCGTCATCGGCGAACTGCTCGTGAAGATGGGCGTGGCGCTTCTCGACGTAGTCGTCCACATCGTCGTTCAGATCGATGGGTGCGCCTTGGTCGTCGTCGGCAGCAATTGTGGAGGTGGGGTGGGCGTTGATGCTGTTGCTCAAGAGCGGGCGTGTCCGCTTTCCGCGTGTCATTGTCCTTTTGTTGTTAGTCTGTTTTTGGTTTGCGGTTGAGATGAAGACGTAGGTTCACGTGCTTTGGCGGGCGGGGGTTGCAGGGGGCTGCAGGGGGGCTGCAGAGCGTCGGAAGTGGCAGCGGGAAGGAAGGCGATCGGGATTCACCACAATGATACGCCGCCGCCTTCAGCGGCACGGCGGATTGAAGTAACGGAACATCTCGTATGTGAATATGTATTTCGTCATTATCAATCAATATATGGCCAATATATGTGACAAGCACGGAATTACGCCCCACCTCGATTCAAAATTGGACCCAGCACCTCGCGCACTCCGACTTGCAGTCGCCCTCACAGTCGAAGTCGTACCCGAGCACGGCGGGGTTCTCCACGACAGCGTTCCGGAGCATGTTCCCCTTGAGCGACGGATAAGTTCGCTGGATATACGCAACATTCTCCGTCATGCGCGAAAGCGACATGGCAAGCACCTCGGGAAACGTCTTGAGCACGGCAGGCAGTCTCGCCTCATCGACGCCCACCACCTCGGTAAGGAACTGCAGCGAGGCCTGCACAGCCTCCAGAGAGGGCGGCTGCTGCTTCACGCGCCCGCGCCAGAACTTCTGTGTGCCCCACCCGAACGCCCGCGCTACCAGCTTGTCCGCCGCTTCGCCGCCCAGTCCGCTGTCCTTGGCCCGCACCAGCGCGGTTACGGCGGCCCACTCCGCGAGCTGCGCCTCGTCGAGCACTGTTTGTGCGTTGGCGGCAACGCATTTCACGTCGAGCGGCGACCCGACCCGCCGGGAGACGGGCACGCGGGCAGGCAGCCGCCGCGTGCCCAACAGGACGCCAGGACCCGGCGTGATGCGCAAGCAGAACGGTGCAACGAAAGCTTCTCGAAATGTCGTGTTGGACGGCATGATTGACGCGCGTAGTTGATGCTCGATTCACTTAGGTGGTGTGGTGGGACTGTCTGGATACGGGTAACAAAACGATGTTGGCCGGAAGTTTGTTTGGCTTAACTTATCGCACGGCGTGTGCGATTGTGAGACCCCTCCCTGTTTTTCCGCCCCGTCGCGTCAAAAGAAGAAATCAGAGGCCGAGAATCAGTGATGTCAGAATTGCACAACATCAACTTTCGCAACTCTGTGATCACTTTGATCACCTGTTTACCGCAGCTCTTCTGCAGTGATTGCTACCTCATGATCAGGTTCTTCACATGCCCTTGTGTTCCGACAGAACCGCGATGCGCTATTCTTACTTTCAACTCATCCACAACCTCCGAGGACGATCAATGTGACAACCAATGAACAAACGCTGGAACAGAAAACTCAATTTTTTTTCTGGCCGACCGACAACATGACTACGCATGAACATGTCAGCACCTGGATGAACATCAAGTCGTTCAGATTCTGATGTGTTCATGTCTGGCCAATGTTGATCGTCGTGTTGAACATCCAAATGCTCGGACACCTGCGTTAAAAAATCAGGTACAACCGGCATTGACACATGGCCATGAACACTTCAGTATATTTCGTCGACCTCCATTAACTGAACCGGACTAAACAATTTCCCCAGAGTCCGGAGAGGCTGGTATAGTCCGGAGTCCGGAGTATGGGCACATTAACCAGAGGGCACAGTGCATGCCCTTGTCTGCATCACTCTTTCTGGATACCATAGCTATTCTGGACGACCACCAACATCGGAGGGCATCGCAGCTTCTTCCGATGGCCAACACAACAACCTTAAACCGACCAGCTTACCCACAATCGCTGGCCGACCAACCACTGCGTTAATGATCGGTCACATCCGAAGGACAATCACGGTCAGCGGGTTAGGCAGTCGCCACCAGCTTTTGGACGATCAGCCACGGCCGCTGGAGAGCCAACAACAGCCTTGGGCACTGAACAGCTATCACTGAGTGACGAGTATCGACGAAAAGACGACCAAGTGAAATGTCAACCCCCTTAGCCAGTTGCTGCTCATCGGCGCGAGTCAACCACGGTGTGTCTGGAGCCCAGACACACCGTGGTTGACCAGACTTGGTTGCCCTGCCTCTGGGCTGCCCTTTCACTTCAGAAGAGCACTGCAGATCATCCCGAATCCACCATGACGTGATGGATCCGCTCAGCGCGACGTGCTGGTCGCTTCCCAAGCTCGTTCTGTGAGCAACAACCTCGAACAAATCAATGTATTGGCCGGTGCTCGCGAAGCTTTTTAGCCGCCGCCGTTAGCGCAGCGCGCTACGTCAGTTTTGCTACATGTACTGATGGCAGCGAATATTGCCTCTGTCCGTTATTTCGACTATTTTGAATTGCGTGTTGTACCCGCGAAAAGTAAGGAGTTTGAGACTATTTAAAATTCTTCTATTACAAGCACTTGTCAATGGCAGCTTCGATTTCCTCGGCCGTCGACTTATTGCCAAACTTGGCGGCAGGGACGCCATTCCGGTCGAAGACGAAGCGGCCATCAAAGTTCCAACCGATCCGACCGGGGAATTTGGCCTTTGCGAGCGCGACAATAGGGTGCGGGTTGTCTCCATTCACCTCCGCCTTCTCCGTGACGACAAGTTTGTCCGCCTTGGCAAGCGCAAACGTCTTGACCTGTTCAGGAGTGCCATTTTCCTGCCACATGAACGAGTTGCACGGGATGGCGACAGCGACAAAGTCGGCCGGCGCATACTTGTCCGTGAGCCGTTTCAACAGGTCGTAGCCCGGCTTTGTGTAGCCGCAGGCAGAGGCGACGTTCATGGCGAACACAACCTTGCCGGCGAAGGTCGCCGCGTCGAGCGGGGTGCCGTCGATCGTTTTGAGCTCAGCGAGTTGGCCGAGACTGCTCGCGGTGGGTGCCGCTGAGGCGACTGGTGCTGTTGCCGGGGGGGGGTTTTCCGACCCCGAC
>JAVCKV010352858.1:0-13481 GCA_032274145.1 Herpochondria borealis
GCAAAAGAAAAATCTTCGACAGATTTAAGTTTTTGCTTTGTTCCCGCGGATAAATTTTGATCTTTACTTGACATATTTGATAAATGTTTTAATATTAACTTTTGTGAGTGTTGCAAAAGTAATGAAGTTGTTAGCTTTTTGTTTTATGAAACTGAATAATAGTAGACTTATTTTATTTTTTTTAATTCTGACGGTCTTTTCCTGTAACGAGGATCTGTCAGAAAAGCCCAATGTTTTTAGATATAATCAAATAAATCATATCACGTCTCTTGATCCTGCCTTTGCAAAGAGTCAGAATAATATATGGGCTACACATCACTTATTTGATGGATTGGTTCGTCTTGATGATTCTCTTAATGTGGTGCCGTCGATAGCCAAGAAATGGGATATTTCTGGAGATGGACTTGTTTATACATTCTTCTTGAGAGATGATGTGAGATTTCACAGTAACGATTGTATCGATAAAGAACGTGTCGTAACTGCTAGCGATGTGAGCTATAGCCTAGGAAGGTTAATAAGTGAAGAAGTGAATTCTCCCGGTTCATGGTTGTTTATTGACAAGGTTGATGGGATAGAGTCTTTTGAGGTGGTCGATGATACGACCTTTGTGATGAAGCTTAATCAACCATTTATTCCAATGATGGGCATATTGACGATGCAGTACTGCAGTGTATTACCGAAGGAATGTGTAGATTATTATAAATCTGACTTTAGATCAAACCCTGTTGGTACGGGCCCATTCCAATTTAAAAGATGGGAAGAAAATCAGGCTCTTTTTCTTGTTAATAACGAGAACTATTTTGGTGATATTACTCATAATCTAGATGGAATAAAAACTACTTTCATACCTGATAAGAAAATAGCGTTCTTAGAGCTGCTCAATGGAAATCTGGATTTTGTAAGTGGATTAGAATCCTCGTTTATTCATGATTTATTGACCCAAGAAGGGGATTTGTTGCCGAAGCGACAGGAAGAGCTTAACTTGTTAAAAGCACCATATCTTAATTCAGAGTACTTAGGAATTAATATGGCAAACCAAGCTGAGGATAGTCCTCTTAGAATAAAAGAAGTAAGGCAAGCACTAAACTTAGGGTTGGACAGGAAATTAATGCTAGCTGCTTTGAGAAATGGGGTAGGGAAGCCCGCTAATGCAGGGTTTGTTCCTTCTGGTCTTCCATCTCATGACCCGTTGGAAGTTGCTGGATATACCTACGATCCTGATTCTGCAAGAGTTTTGATTTCTGCTGCAGGATTTGGAAGTGGTAATCCATTGCCTGAGATAGAACTTTTCACTAACAAAGATTACTTAGATCTAACAACATTTATAGCCAGGCAGTGGCAAGAGATTGGTGTAAAAACGAAAATTGAAATATTAGAATCATCTATACTTCGTGATGGTATGCGTAAATCTTCGATTCCGTTTTTTAGAGCAAGTTGGATTGCTGATTACCCTGATGCAGAGTCATTTCTCTGTATGTTTTATAGTAAGTACCCTGCACCGCCAAACTATACTAGATATTCAAATCTAGCTTATGATCAGCTTTATGAAGAGGCAATTAAAACTGGTGATATCAAAAGAAGATATGAATTATATCATCAAATGGATCGAATGCTGATTGAAGATGCGCCAGTAATCTTTTTATTTTATGATGAGACAGCTTTGTTTTCTCAAAAGAACATCAGTGGAGTCTCTGGAAATGCTGTTAATCTATTAATGGTGAATGATTTAAAGAAAGGTGTCTCAAAGCATAAATAACCTATTCATAAAACTTAAACTCCGCTAAATCTGTAAATGCTTTTTCATCAACTGTATCGTATATCTTTACATTAGATGGCCCTTTTTTATCAGACCTTTCAGCTGATAACATAAGTCCATTGTAAGATTTATAATTGTCCCAGGGCCAAACAGCCGATGGTTCTTTATTATCCCATTTGTTGAAGAAACTCCATTGTTTTATGAGATTATCTGATTGATCTACATATACTTCGTACTTGTTGTTCGGGGTGTCACCGACCTCATTAAATGTCAATTCCAATACATCACTATCTATCCCAGTCAAAGTTTTACCTTCTCTTAAGTATTTTAAATTGACTCCAGGATCTTGCAGTTTAAACGGCATAAATAGCCAATACATATCATTGATCCAGATGCTTTTACCCTTATCTATGGTGGGTTGATCAATATTGCTGAGTACTAACTTTCCAGGGGTTAGTTTTTTACCTTCTCCAGTATCTAGGTTTACAATGTATAAAGAAGAGTCAGTTGTGTTTTTGATTCTTACTCGACTATTTTGTTTGTCCCATAGTAGATGCCTTGCATCAAAGAATGTCCAAGAAACGTATTTAAGATTATCCCATTTTTCTTGGCCTCCCATTGCTTCCATGACTTTATTTGCAATAGCTGCAGCTTTGGGATCTTTGGTACTACTGTCAACTATTTCAGATTTCTCATTAGGATTGTTAGTTTCAAAGTTTTTACAACCTGAGAAACAAAACAAAAATGAAATAATTACAAAATTCAATATTGATACTCTAAGCATATTTTTTCCTTTCATTCAATCATTCATTGTTTTTAATCTACCATCTTTTCTACTATTCCATTCTTCATTACAAAATGAATACTCTGAAGAATAGATATGTCTTTAAGTGGATCACCTTTTACAGCTACAATATCCGCATATTTCCCTTGAGCAATAGATCCTAGGATATCTTTAATATTCAGTAGATCTGCAGCATTAAGAGTAGCAGCTTGAATTGCTTCTATTTCTGGCATTCCAGCTTCCACCATAAACACAAATTCTTTTGCATTGTCACCATGAGCTGACACACCGGTATCAGTACCAAATGCTATTTTAACTCCAGCCTTATATGCCTCACCAAAAGTTACTTGTATTTGAGCACCGATCTTTATTGCTTTGGGAACTATGATCGCGGGAAAGTAACCAGGTATCTTTGCTTTCTCCGCTACAAACTTACCTGCAGATATTGTCGGCACTAAGTATGTACCGTGTTTCTTCATTAGATCCATTGTCTCCTGATCCATTAATGTACCGTGTTCTATACTAGTTATACCACCGATGATTGCTCTTTGCATTCCTTCCACTCCATGAGCGTGAGCAGCTGTAGTCATTCCATAGTCTTTAGCAGCTTTCACAACAGCTTGCACTTCTTCAAGCGTGAATTGTGGACCGGATCCATCTTTTGCTACGCTTAAAACACCTCCAGTGGCTGTTATCTTAATACAGTCCGCTCCATTTTTATATCTCTGACGAACAGCTTTGTAGGCATCTTCTACACTATTTATTACGCCATCTTTTGGGCCTGGATTACCTTTTAATTCTGATTTTACGCCATTGGTTGGATCTGCGTGCCCGCCAGTAGTTGCTAAAGATTTCTCTGCGGTATATATTCTTGGCCCTTTTATAAATCCTTTGGTAATTGCTTTTCTGAGGGAGACATTAACACCCGATCCTCCGAGATCTCTAACTGTTGTGAATCCTGCATCCAATGTTCTTCTGCAAAACACAGTAGCCTCGAGTGCTACATCTGTATCCTCAAGTCTGAATTTTTCCTCATAAGTCTTTGGTCTAGACTCGTGCTCGATATGAACGTGCATATCCATGAATCCTGGCATTACTGTCATATCCTTAAGATCTATTACTTCCGTATCTCTTGGTGCGGAGGCATAACCCTTTTTGACTTCAAGTATTTTATTTCCGTCTATGATTATTGTTCTTTCTTTGAGAGCATCTTTGTTTTCTACATCGATTAATGTTCCACAATGGATGTATTTCACTTGTGCACTCAATGAAAAAGCCAGACATGTGGCCCCCAATATTGTTAAAACTCGTTTCATATCAATTTATTTAATTCCCAAAGTAATGAATATTAAGGTCATATTGACAACGATTACTTGTTTTGATGGTTACTTGTTAGCGAATTAGTATTGTCATCTTCAATTCGTGGCACTTCATTTGTTATACATTACTGACAGACAAACAATATATGAAAGGAATTGCTGATTTGCTAGGTAGAATATTTCTGAGTACCATTTTCTTCTTTGAAGTTTTGGATACTATATTTTTCTACAGTGCGGCAAAGGATTCGATGACTAATTATGGTGTTACGTGGATGCAGGACACTTTACTTACGATTGCCCTTTTGATGATGGGTATAGGTGCATTTTTGGTTGTGATTGGATATTTTGCTAGGGTAGGTGCTGTTATGCTCTTGTTAGTATGGATTCCTTTTACATTTGTAGTATATTCTTTTTGGAATGATCCACCTGATATTCAGAGAGAGCATATGTTGTTCTTCATGAGGAATCTTGCATTGATAGGTGGCCTTCTTTTATTATTGGCTAATGGGAGTGGTGAATATAGTGTTAGACGCTTGATCCATGTAATGAGACTTCCAAAGTAAGTTTGCTATTACTATTTTCTAAAAGTATAGTTAAAACCAGATTTATTCTAAGGTTATCAGTATCTAGTTTCGTTATTCGATAGATAAAGATGATAGTTTGATCAATCTGACTATTTTTGCTCACATGAATTATTCTTCATTGAAAAATATATTTTGTTTCATAATACTTTCGATACTAATCTGGAGTTGTGCCAGCACAGGAAGACCTAGTGGTGGACCCAAAGATACAACTCCGCCTTCTCTTGTAGAGGAAGAATCATCTCCTAATTTCAGTACTAATTATACACCTAAGAAAATAGAACTTGTTTTTGATGAATGGATTGAATTGAAGAATCAAGCCAAGGAAATTCTTATTTCACCACCTTTTTTTAAGCAACCAAAGATTACACAACGAGGAAAAAAGGTTACAGTAGAATTTCCTGAAGAAGAACCACTCAGAAAAGATGCTACATACACACTGAACTTTGGTAAATCAATTGTAGATTTTACAGAAGCTAATCCAGTAGAAGGTTTTCGTTTTTTATTTGCTACAGGAGACAAACTAGATAGTCTTACTTTTGATGGGACTATTGTAGATGCATATGGAGGAGAACCAGTCAAAGATGTTCTCATTATGCTATACGATGTCTTAGGTGATTCTGTAGTCGTGTCTGAAAAACCATTTTATTACGCTAGAGCGGATGATGATGGTGGATTCAAATTCGAATACTTGAAGAATGATACTTTCAAATTAATCGTGATTGAAGATCTAAACCTCAATTATTTATTGGATGACGAATTGGAGAGGTTGGCTTTTATAGACTCTACTTTTATGTTGAATGATAGTACTGTTTTTAAACCAGAATTGAGACTTTTTACACCAGAGCAATCTACACGAATCATCAATTCTAATAGTAAAACGCCTGGAATGATCACAACGGTATTTAACAAGAAAGCTGATTTAGTTGGATATGATTTCTTGTATCCGGATTCATTTGATCCGTATGTAGAAACAGTAGGAGATACTTTGAAATTCTGGTTTGAGAATAAAATTGATTCTGTCGGTATCGTGTATGGGGCTGATACTCTTGATTTTACTGTTAAGCCTTTTGATACTGTGTTTTATAATTCGAAGATCATAATTCAAGATGATAATCTAACTAAATCAAAGCTGGCTCCCTTTGACAGTTTAGTATTGTCTTTCTCAGCACCTATTGGTAAAGTAGATACTACATTTATTACCTTATCTGATAAGCCCAAACCAATAATTGTTGATACGCTAAAATCTAAGAATGACAGTTTGTTTTTAGATAATAAAGTGGATAGTGTTTTAAATAAGAATTTAGTTCGAGATAGTACTATCACGGATATAGATTCTATCAAGAAAACTATAGCAAAAGTCATAGTACAAGATACTGTCCAAATAGATTCTTTATTGATGGTAGACAGTTTGGTATCTAATACACTTGATACCATATTATATTATTCTTTTGATCAAAGCACAAGCATTAGGGACCTGACCATAAAGAATACTTGGAAAGAAGCACATGATTATCAATTAATTATACTTCCTGGTGGAGTTACGGATATATATGGTAGAATGTCAGACACAATAGTATTTGATTTTACAACCACGTCCTTAGATGAATATGGTAATATTAAATTATTGGTATCTGATTTAGACAGTACAGAACAATATGTATTGATTCTAAGGGACGGTGATAAAGTAGTTAATGAGTCAACAATTACAGAGTTGAATAAGAAAAAAATAACGTTTAATCGCTTACCAGTAAGCTCTTACAATGTACATCTTATTAAGGATGAAAATAGAGATGAAAAATGGACTACTGGTGATTATTGGTTAGGGAAACAGCCTGAACTGCTAAAGCAATTCGAATTAGAGAAATTAAGAGAAAACTGGGATTTAGAAGCTAATATCTCTTGGAAGGGAATAGTTGTTGATTCTGTGGGTAAAGGTGTAGATTCATCATTTATCCAAGTCGATAGCCTCGGTCAACCTATCAAAACAGATATAGAGGATAAATCGAAAATACCTAATAAAAGGAAATCCGATGAGCTACCAAACAATAAAAAGGGGATCAGAGGACGTAAAGGATAGCATGAGTTGTTTATCTTTGGAAATGTAAATGAGGATATGAAGCTAAAAGGAGAGAATCTTGTTAAGCAGTATGGGAATAGAGAGGTCGTGCAATCGGTCACTATCGAGGTGAATCAAGGAGAGATAGTAGGTTTGCTTGGACCTAATGGAGCGGGTAAAACAACTACGTTTTATATGATGGTAGGCTTCGTTCAACCTAATTCTGGTAATGTTTATCTTGATGGAGAAGACATCACTGGGTTGGCAATGTACAGAAGAGCACAGAAAGGATTAGGTTACCTTCCCCAGGAACCCTCGGTATTTAGAAAATTGTCTGTAGAAGATAATATATCTGCTATTCTCGAAATGACAAAATTATCTAAAGCAGAACAAAAGGAAAAGTTAGAATCACTAATCGATGAGTTTGGTCTGCATAAAGTACGTACGAACTTGGGTGATTCGCTTTCTGGAGGGGAACGCAGAAGAACAGAGATTGCAAGGTCATTAGCTTCAAGTCCTAAGTTTATTCTTTTAGATGAGCCATTTGCTGGTATTGATCCAATAGCGGTGGAAGATATTCAATTCATTGTAGAGAAGCTCAAGGACAAGAATATTGGTATACTGATTACCGATCATAATGTACAAGAAACGTTAAGTATTACAGAAAGGGCATACCTTATGTTTGAAGGTAATATCTTAAAAACTGGAACAGCCGAAGAATTGGCAGCGGATGAGATGGTAAGAAAAGTCTATTTAGGTCAGAATTTCGAATTGAGAAAAAAAGTCGGTCGAAATGAATAAGGTTCTAATTTCAATTTCAATAATTCTAGTGATAGTTGGTTTTCAAAGTTGCGAGGACCCCGTACGTACGACACTTACCAAAGAAGAAACGGTATTGTTAGATAGTTTATATGCGAAAAGCGTGTCTGGGATCAGAAAAAAAGCTGATTCTATTTGTGATGCTCGGTATCAATCTATATTCGAAGCGGCTAAAGATTCTTTCTATCTAAATGAATTAAAAGAAATAGAATCTATAATAAACGGAGAAGGATGATCTGGAGTAATAAGTATAGAATCGTAGGAATTTTTGTAGGCATATTATGTATTGCAGTATTCGCTTCGTTTTCCAAAACGGATACCACAAAAATAAAGACTCAAGCGGAGAATGTTGGCCCTGCATTAATACAACAGGAATTAAAGAAAAAGCTTGATAAATTTAGCAATACCATTCTAGCAAAATGCAGAAGAGAGGCAATAGCTGATGCAGAGATATTTGTAGATAGTTTAGTGTCAGAGGAGCTCAATTCACTTTCAGGGGATACCATTGCTTTTCCAAGAAAACCAATAAGACCAAGTCTTCCACAAAAAGTAATTCTTAACGATAGTACCAAGATTGATCCTATCTTCTAAGAAACTACTTATTGTAGAATGGTGCCTAGCTTTATGGAAATTAATTTTAAGTATTATTTTATCTGAGAATCTACCTCTAAACCTTTTTCACTAAGTATAAAACTACAGGGAAGTGATCTGAATATCCTGCCTGATATTTGTCTCCAGAGAATGTACGGAAGGGATATCCTTTATATTGACCAGATCTCTGTATTAGATATTTTTTGTTAAATATTTGTGCTTTGTAGTAAAAATACCCATTATTTTCTTTGTCAAGAAAGCCTGGAGATACAATTATCTGATCAAATAGACTCCAGTTGTCTCTATAAGCGTTGCTTCCAAGTCCTCTTCTATAAGGATCATACATTGGGTTGAACATATCATCCGAAGACTTTACATCTTTCTTTTTCCCTTTCGCTCTAAGAACTGATTTTAGACTTTTACTTGTAGGATCATCATTAAAATCCCCCATGACCATTACTTTTACATCAGGATTTTTTGATTTTAATCTATCTACTATTTCTTTGACCTTCTCCGCAGCTTTATTTCTTCTTGGCGCAGATCTTTTTTCTCCACCGCTTCTTGATGGCCAGTGATTAACCAAAACATGTGTTGTGTCACCATCAAGTATACCTGTAACATGCATAATTTCTCTAGTTAGCAGTGTATCCCCATCATCAAAAATAAAGTTCATATTTTCCATTTCTACATTAAGAAACGTAAAATGGAGTGGATTGTAAAGCATGCCTACATCTATGCCTCTTCTGTCAGGACTATCCCTATGTACGATTTGGTAGTTTCTATCCTTGATAGCATCCTGTTTAACAAGATCTTCTAGCACTCGTTTATTTTCGATTTCTGAGACGCCAAGTATTGATACACCAGCTGGTGTTACATCAAGCCCCATTTGACTAATTACATAAGCCATATTAGCTTGCTTCTCATTATATTTTTCTTCGGTCCATGCTTTTTTTCCCCATGGTGTGAATTCTGAATCTCTGATTGTAGTATCTCTTTCAAAATCAAATAGATTTTCAAGATTGTAGAATCCAACAGATACTGCTTTGAAATTTGTTTCTTGGCTAAAACTATATGATATAGACAATAAAGTAATTGCTATGGAGTAGATTATTTTTTGCATTATTTTTCTATTATGATGTGCAAATATAGATTTTAAAATAGCTCATTATGTATCTGATGCTACACATTTGTAATTAATTTATATGAATTTCTAGTATGTGTTATCATTCTAAGCATTACTTTTGTGGGAAATTGAAAATTAAATCAATGATTAGACGTAACACATTTATACTAGTAATGTTGTTTTCTGTATTTAGTATTTGTTTAACTAATGCTCAGTCAATAACAGGAAAGATCTTATCATCTTCTAACAAGGCTCAAGTAGGAGCACTCGTTAAGATAGGTGAAGCTGAAGCTGTAACTAATACATCAGGTACTTTTAGAATAATGGACTTAGCATTGGGATCTTATACCATGAAAGTCGAATATGATGGTAAAGAATTCACTCGAGGCAGAATTACAATAAGACAAGAGGATACTAATCTTGGTGATCTTAAATTAGTCGGTAAGAAGATCTACCTTAATGATGAAACGATATCAGAAACATTAGATGAAGTAGACTCTACGACTCAAATAGAAGATAGCGAGGAAGATATGATTGGGATATCAGCTATGGAAGTTGATATCGCAGTAATAACAATAAATGCTGATGATATAGGTGATGATGATGGACAAGGTCAACAATATTCTAGTTTATTAACAGCTGGCAGAGATCCATTTAATGCAGCAGCAGCATATAACTTTAGTAGTGGAAGATTCTACGCTAGAGGATATAATAATGAAGATAGACATGTATATCTTAACGGATTTGCAGTGAATGATCTTGATGACGGTAGAGTTTCATGGGCAGTATGGGGAGGACTAAATGATGTATTGAGAAATCAAGATCAGAGTAATACGCTTCAAGCTACTTCTTTTGCACTTGGTGGTGTAGGAGGAGCTAATTTTATTGATACTAGAGCATCACTTCAGAGACCTGGTACACGAATCGTATATAATAGATCTAATCGTTCTTATTCAAATAGATTTATGGTTACACATAATTCGGGGGAACAAGAAAACGGATGGTCTTACTCTTTATCTGCAAGTAGAAGATGGGGTGATTCTGGATACATTGATGGGACATTTTATGATGCATATGCATTGTTTTTATCTGTAGAGAAAAAAATAAATGACAAGCATTCTATTGGACTTACTGTATTGAATTCTCCATCAAGTAGAGGTAGATTCTCGGGCAGTGTTCAGGAGGCATATGATCTTGCTGGTTCTAATTACTACAATGCAAATTGGGGGTACCAAAACGGAGAAGTAAGAAATTCTCGAGTAAATAACTCAAATCAACCAATAGGTATTCTAAGACACGATTGGAAGATTAATGATAAGTTGAGCTTAAGAACAACTGCCGCTGGAGAGATAGGAACATTTGGTAGTACTAGGTTAGATTGGTACAATGCTAGTGATCCAAGGCCTGATTATTATAGAAAGCTTCCAAGCTTTTACAGACGAGTTGGATTGAATGGTCTAGCGGATGATGTTGCAGCTAAGTTTAGTGGCAGTGAGGATGGAAGACAGTTAGATTGGGATAGAATGTATGCTGTGAACCAAGAACGAAACATAACTATAGAAAATGCAAATGGATCTGGTGAAGCACTTACTGGAGCATTGGCAGCATATATAGTAGAAGAACAACATTTCGATAATGAGAAATATAACTTCAATACTAACTTGCAAGCTGAAATTTCTGAAAACTTCACTATAAATGGTGGATTAGAGTATTTATATGAAAATGTCCATAACTACAAGTTACTCGATGATTTATTAGGTGCAGACTACTATGTTGATTTGAATGTTTTTGCATTAAGAGATTTTCCTGGTAACACTGATGTAGCTCAAAATGATTTACAAAGACCTAATAGAACTTTGGAAGTAGGAGATAGATTTGGATGGGACTATGATATCGTTACACAAAGAGCTGGAGGATGGATCCAAGGAGAATATTCTTTGAATCAATTAGATATTTTTGTTTCTGGTGAATTAACAAATACTTCTTTTTATAGAAACAGTTTTGTTCAGAGTGGTTTATTTCCTGATAGTTCATTAGGTAAGTCAGAAACACAATCATTCAATAATTATGGATTGAAAGCGGGTCTTACTTATAAATTAGATGGTAGGAATTATTTTTATGGAGTTGGTACAATGAAAACTAGAGCTCCATTTAGTCGATTCGCATTTTTATCACCTAGAACTAGAAATGAATTTGTAAAAGATCCTACAAGTGAAAAAATTCAAGGATTCGAAGCTGGTTACATATTTAGATATGCCGGACTGAAAGGTAGACTAAGTGGATACTATACTACATTCCAAGATCAAATAGAAAATAACAGTTTTTACAATGATCAACAAAGAACCTTCGTAAACTTTATTTTAGCTGGTGTTGATAAAAGACATCAAGGAATTGAGTTAGGTTTGGAAGCTAAGATAAATAGTACATTGACTGCAAAGTTTGCAGCTGCTGTAGGAGCAAATCAATATACTTCTAGACCTCTAGGAACATATACGCAAGATAATGATGCGAATGTTTTTGCAGAAGATAGAGTTATATACATAGAGAACTTCTATGTTCCTGGCCCACAACAAGCTTATACGCTTGGACTTGAATATAGATCTCCGAAATATTGGTTTGTAAACTTGAACTTGAATCACTTCAGAGAAATATATCTAGATTTTAATCCGGATAGAAGAACAGATGAAACAGTTGCTGGATTGCTTTTACCAGACAGAAATGAAACTTTCCAAAACGTAATTGCTCAAGAAAAGCTTCCATCTCAATTTACGGTTGATTTCTTTGGAGGAAAGTCTTGGAAGATAGATGACTATTTTCTTAACTTGACATTAGGAATTAACAATATTCTTAATAACAAAGGATTTAGAACTGGGGGATTCGAGCAAGGAAGATTTGATTACGAAGGATTTGATACAGAACGATTCCCACCTAGATATTTCTATGCTTTTGGTACAACATATAGCGCAGGATTAACTTTAAGGTTTTAATTAAACCATTTACATTAACAGACAATAAATAACTTGTAATGAATACATTAAATAAATTTTTCTTTTTACTGATTATCGTATCTGGTTTGTTTATCACTTCTTGTGTTGACAATAATTTTGATGAACCTGAGAATACTTTAACAATTGATGCTGCTGATGTACTAACGATCAGTGAAGTTTTAGATTTTCTACCCGCTACGGGAGGAGCTGTATTTGGTGAAGCCAATATTGGTACAGAAACTAAATACATTAAAGGAACGGTAACAGCAGATGATGCTAGTGGTAACTTCTTTAAGACAATAACATTTCAAGATGGCACAGCTGCACTTAGTATAGCTGCAGATAGAAATGAATTAAATGCTGAGTTTCCAGCCGGGAATGTAATCTATGTAAAGTTAAATGGATTGACACTTGGAAAAGATGCTGAATTGCCAAGAATAGGATATAGTATTGAAGATGATAGGCTTCAACGAATTCCTGATTTATTGGTTAATGATTTCATGATCGCAGGTGGGCCGGGAGAAGTAATTGAGCCTACAGATGTTACAATAAGTGAGTTGAGACAAAATACAAACCTTTACTATAATAAATTGATTTCAATTGAGCAGGCTCAATTTACACTTGCTTTTGTAGGTCAAACATATGCTGACGCTGACAATATTGATGGCCCGCAGACTGTAAATGCAATGATTGAAGATTGTGATGGTGATGATGTTATCCTTAGAAATAGTGGATTTGCAGATTTTGCTAGAGAAGTAATGCCTCAAGGAAGTGGTAAAGTTACAGCAATTGCAAGTGTGTTTTTAGATGATCTACAGTTGTTCATCAGAGACTTGAATGATATAGAATTCATGGAGTTGAGATGTGATGGTTCTGGTGGACAAGCGAGTAATGAAATAGAAATAGCTGACATCCAAGATAGATTTTATAATTCTGGTGCTGATGCAGCGGAAACTGGATTTATAACTGGGACGGTAATATCAGATAGAAATACGGGACAAGTAAATTCACAAAATGTGTTTTTCCAAAATGGAGATCGTGGTATTTTGATAAGATTTTCAAGTGATCATTCTTTTAATTTAGGTGACCAATTGAAGCTGACCGTGTCTGGTCAAGAAGTGTCTGAATTTAGAGGTTTATTACAAATTAATAATGTGCCACTATTCAATGCCGAGTTAACAGGAAATGGTTCTTTACCTACACCAAAACAAATCACGATAGATGAGATCTTAGAAGATAATAATAGATATGAATCTACAAGAGTGATAATAACAGGTGCGATGTTGAGTGGTGGTAGTACTTACGGAGCTGGAGATATTACAGTAGATGACGGAACAGAGACGATAAGTTTATTTACTTTCAGTACTACTTCATATGCAAATGAGCCTGTACCTTCTGGAACAGTAAATGTTACAGCTGTTGTAAGTCAATTTGATGATAATCCTCAATTATTGATAAATGC
>JAVCKV010352969.1:0-13479 GCA_032274145.1 Herpochondria borealis
ATGATGAAACGTTAGAATAGACACTATTGCACACAGCATTTAAAACACTAGACCACTACAAGCCTCAACCCATCCCATTACTCGCGCGCAAGCCCGTCAAAACGTAGATCACATCTTCATCTCAGCCCTCATCGCAGAGAGGGCAGAAAGCCCGCTACATCTTGTGTTGCATACAAAGTGTTTTACGATCTGCAAACTGTGCCAGCTATGCATACCAAATGCCGACAATTGAGCTTGACACTCACTGGTTCACCTTCGAAATCAGACGCAACAATTGCAGGTTAAGATTGAGACAGCTTTCGAACCTCATTCTGAATTTCTTGTTCCACTACATATTCAAATTTGTAAAATGCAAATCAGCACAAATCAAAACTGCCTCGTTCGAGGTCTCGCAGAGGCTACTGTTAGGCTGAGGCGAGGAGGAAAGAGATAGCAATAAATGCGGACAAAACGGCACATTCAATAGAAGCTCCAGCACTCGATGGATCTTCAGGGGTGGGCGCTATCGCAGGCGCAGGGGTAGGAGGTGGGGTAACTCCTTCAGTCGTGAAGGAGAGGAGTACACAACCCGAATCTTCCGTCTGATAGGACACGAAAAGCGCCTGGTCCACACCGATTTGATTCGATGGACTTAGAGTCATGCTCAACATCTCATCTCTCATCTTATCCGATTTCCACTTGATTTCGACCTCACCAGTGATTGCTCTGATGCCAAACCACTGATTCTGTTGGAGGTAGTAGGCTCGTGGTCCATCTAAAATCACATCTCCAGCCCAAAGTTTACCACTCTCGGTTTCATCAGAGAGCCACCTGGTTTCAGAGAGGTCTGCGGTTCCGTACGCAGCAGCGACAATGGCCCCATCGGCAGCTATGGAGACGCCGTAAAGATATTGTCCATGGCCCATTCTGAACGGGAAATACTGGTTGCCATCTCGGGCGACAGCATGCTCAGAAAGATCTTGTCCGAGAGCAACATTCCCAGCATATACATCACTGAAGTAGATGGAATCCAAGTTTGCACTGACGACAGGAGCCCCTCGAATGCTCCCCAGGCAATCATCGCAGTCCAGAGTCCAATTCGCCGTCACTTCACCAGTAATTTGAGAGAAGCGCAGGACGGATGGCTTGAAATCCTCCGTTGTGTAGTTGGATCTGTATTGACCAGCATAGATCTTAACACCTAGCTGGGCCATTCTTCCAAGTTCAATACTAGCATCGTCGTTGCTCCACAACATCGCACCATTTGTCGCATTGAAAGCTCCCAGCACCATATTGGTTCGAAAGTTGACAAAGATTGTTTCATACTCGTCGCTCAAAAGCGGAGATACTGTCTCTGGGTTCCAGAATGTTCCTTGGCTGCCGAGATCATTTGACCATACTGCGCACAATTGAGATGTTAGCAACATCACGGAAACGCGTGACGACAAACGCTACCCTTGTCACTTACACTCCTCGCCCGAGGTGGAGAACATTGCCATGCGGCCACTTCCTTGCCCCTCGGTGCCTTCAATCATTAGAATGAAGGAAGACACTTGGTTTTCGTTATGGACTACCGGTCTAGGAACAAATGCGCTGACTCGGGCATCGGCATCGTTGCCGGTTGGGAAAAAGTCAACAGTTTCACCTGAAAAGGGGTTAATCTTGATGAGTCCAACTGGATTGACTGTTGCTCCCCAGAGAAAATTTGCAGTCCTATCATAATGGGTGCTACAACAAGGTGGAAGACAGAGGTAAGACACAGGATGACGAACGTTTCGAATACGGGGCAGTGCCCACCTTCCTCTTACTCTACGACAACTCCCTCCAAACCTGCTTGCGTTGTTCGATTCCAATTGATTCCAGGAGGATACAGTTCGGCCTGACTGCAGCCAAACAGGAGGAAGCAAAATAGAGGTGCAAAGAGCTTCATGTTTGGTCGTTCGATCATGTTGGGCGTCTGAGGGTCGAGGTTGAGTAATGGAAGAAGATCTGGCTATTGGCACGTCCCAACTTTTTCGTCGAAGATTAGATACAAGAGTGGAAATACTCTTCATCAGTGCTGAATGCTCTCCGGGATTGGTTGGATACCACGATAACTGATATTTTGCGATATAAAATTTATGTATAGCCAATTCAAGCAATCAACAAGAGTCATTTAGAACATATTCCTCCAAATAATACCTGTTAACACCTACGACGACGAATACCCATATATACAAATCAAACGGCAGTAACGCCTGTATTGGAAGATGAGGTCTTGTCGAGCAACAGCAGAATTAATTTGGCAAATTGGACACCGCAGGACTGCCAACGAAAGAGGTCAAATGCCAACTCTAAGAAGAGCGCCAAACGCATGAACGTACCTTCTCTGAGAGGCACGGGATTACGCCTGCGTACTACATGCACGTCTCACATATATTGTTCGCAACCGAACCATGACCCATGACTGCAAGGATCGACTCTTATGATTTGACAAACCATATCTAGTTTCTGGATCTGGTACTGAAATTCAACCTCATTCAGTCTACGAAGTAATCATAAGTAGTTAGTTGAGGTAATTGGCAAGATAGTCCTTCACAATCGAGTGAGCCATAACGCTCGTGCGATGAGCCGCGAGGACAGGGAACTTTTCCAGGACAAGAGAGGCTGGAACATGGTCAAACTGTCCATCCACAATCAAGCTGGTCAACGTAGTCAAGGTAAGGTCTCCAATGGTAATGTCGCCTCCTGCTACCCAAGGACCAGTACCAGCTGTGTTGGATACCTCGACACGCTCCTCCAACAGACCAAGAGCCTGAGAAAAGAAGCCCTCCGCATACTCCGCCCGCATTTTCTTCGTCTCCTCTTCGGTATCTCCCTTTGGGATCTTGTTGAAGGCTTCAAAGGACGTTGTGATCACCTCATCAATCACCAGCTTCTCATCGTCGGTCGATCCGTACAAGTTGGCTTTACTTCCAGCCCAGCGAGTGAGTGCATCTGTCTGCACTCGTGTCGTTGTTCCATCGGCAAGTGTCAAGACAGGAACTGACCCCAACGGAGTTGTGGGCTTGAGATCAGGCCAATCTTGGAATTGGATGCGATCATCCACCCACCCGTCCTTTCCAAAGGCCTTGAACATGGCGACGCGAAGCGCAAACGCACGGCCAGCGAAGTCAAAGTATGTGAGTTTTGGAACGGAACAGACAGCGGACGACATGATTGATAGTTGTAATAATAGATAGGTTGACTAGAGTCTGACTTGTTCCAGTGTCAAGAGAATGAGCTAAGATACAAATATAATGATGATTCTCACTTTCTGGAACAAAATCGAACATCGCAGAATTTCCGTTGGCCAGGAAGAATGCGAATCCCCAATTTGGTTAGAGATCTCTCGATCAAATATGTCTGCTGTCGCCCGGTTACCGATTTTGGATTGGTATGGCATCGTACGAAGACAGTTTTTCCTACTGCATGACTTCAACGGTGGTGCCTCCTACCTTGAGGAATTCCTCAAGCTCCTACAGTAGCAAGAGTGCGTCTACATACAACTCTTGTACATCAAAATCAGCAACCGGGCGACAGCAGACTATTTGGGCGAGAGATCTCTATCACCCATTTGGCCAAGTTTGTTGTCTATTTCTGACGGAGTCGAACGAATC
The DNA here is from genome assembly GCA_032274145.1 of Herpochondria borealis. Lineage (NCBI taxonomy): Eukaryota > Rhodophyta > Florideophyceae > Ceramiales > Ceramiaceae > Herpochondria > Herpochondria borealis. The sequence goes on from JAVCKV010352969.1 coordinate 3,618, forward strand.
AATCTGGACAATCGCGTCACCGTACTGGCGACCTCAGACCATCGGTTGAGTGTGACACGTCATATTTACGCCACCAAAAGATGAAAACCCGGATGTTATCAGATCGAGCGTGTCTTCCGAAGATATCAAAGAACAAAGGAACAACTGGTTCGGGTTGATGTGGTATTACACGTTGCTGGTGAAAATCGACGCGCTCTGTAGTCTTTGAAGCCACTACCCTGTTGAAACCGTTGAGCAACATATGCTGAGGCTGGATTGAGCTCTACTCACCCCGTCTGTTAATCACTTGCTCGACGAGGCGTTGTTGCAAGATTGTCTTCCTACATTATTGTCGGTGCGCAACAAAAATATTCAGAAAACTGATTTTCTTTGTTGGACACGAGTTGTAATTCTGCAGTCTGCGAATTTCCTCATCCCAAGAAGGAAGTTTGAACAAAAGAAGAGAACTCCACATACATCACCAGCTGCCGCCGTAGGGACCTTGTTGCTTGAGTGCATCGAAAGAGTGGCATCCCCCCATCATAGAAATGGTGTCAGATACCATGTTCACTTCTCGCAACACCATGCCACCCCCTCCTCCGAGAGCTCCCCGCGAGCGACCACTGATCCGACCTCAACTGTTCCTGCAAGAGCCCCCATATGACCCATGCGATAGTTCTACAAAGCTCACGACTGGATTATTCTCGAACAGTTGTATGAAGATCCAAACTTCCTTGCAACCCCTCAAGCCCAAATGTGAGTTGCCAGCAACCGTTACACCTACCCCTACTGCTCCAACGAGTACTCCTGGCAATAGTATCACTCCAGGACTCAAGCGCAAAGATTCGAATGGAAGCATAAGTTCAGATGGCTGCAGCATGACCATGAACCCTCGCCCTCCCAAGGTGACCAAATCGGCCGAGAATTTGGTCCTCGAAACACCCCTCAAGCCTGAAAAAGATGACGTGAATGCTCTTTGCAATGCCGTTGGTGAGTGGAAACCCTTTGTGAGCAAAGTAGCGCGCTTTATCGAAGTTAAGAAGCTGCCCTTTGAATACTTTGATATCTGGGCTCCTGACCCGGACAGCGAACAAGCCAAAGAATCATCCTCTTCTACTGAGCTTGTTCTGCGCCACGTGGGGCATGCCACGAACCGCAACACGGAAATGTCCTCCATCTTTACCATGTACCACATGAATCAGTTTGGAACCTGCAGTGAATCATATGCCTTTCCACCTGGAGTGGGATTGCCAGGTCGTGTCCTGGCCAAGGGAAAACCCATGTGGGATGATTCGTTGCAACGTGCCAGGTATGTAGACTTTCCGAGGGGCGAGCTGGCCAAGAAACATGGGGTGAAAAAGGGGTTGGGCATTCCATTGTCGGGACAGGCCATTATGGTAATGTACACGACGCAAGATATTCGAGAAGATACGGGCTTTGTTCAAACGACGTATCAGGAGTTTAGCAAGATACCACAACTTCCCATGATGGCAGGATCATCCTCCTGTGTCACTACTACTAAACCTGGTCCTGCGAAGCAAGAGAAGCAACTCACAAACAGTCCCACAACGAAGGTCAAGGCCGAAGACGATGATGACATTGAAATCGACTACAAGGCCATCCTTCCCGATGACACTGAAGTTGAAATGGCAAGACTCCTCACTCAACACTTGCCTCAGAGAAGCAAAGCTCTTCAGCGTTTGCTCTGGCGACCTCCGTACCGTCGAACCTATGCAGACAATGTCAGTCTTGCCAAGCTCAAGAAGCGGTACAAGGCTTTCCTCCTCCAACAGTCCCCCAAGAAGATGAAAGACATTGCCTTGCTGGTAGTCAAGGAGTGGGAGTCGTTGCGTCCGAGCAACAAGATTTTTAAATGGTGAGGCAGGGTGACTGACTTGCCAAACTGCTGGCTACCTTGCCAGTGCAATTTTGATTCTATGTATTTTTACACCCCCTTTTGTACAGTTGGGTTGTGAAGGAGTGGTCTCCGCACAACAACATTTTTCCGCTGCTGTTGGAGAGTCTCAGTCTGGCTCTTCTCTGGGCAGTACATTTTTGATATATTCTATGGGTACATGACACTTCCGATTGCTGTTGGCTGTGAACGTTCAGTTCAAGCACCACAGCGGGAAGACGACAAACTTGATCTCTTGGCGGCTTCTTGAAGGAGGACGCATGCTGTAATATTCCTTTGAAGGAGCAGCAGTTCCCTCGCGAGCGAGCAGCACAATGGGTTATTCGAGGACAAGAAGGCAACTCCATTCGGGCTTTCCTGCTGTCCCAGTGATTTATGGTTACATAGACTTCTTTTTGTAAAGTAATGAAGTTATTTAGTAGTGAGTGGTCGTTTGAGTCTACCGTATGGAAGTCTACCATGCCATACAAACATCATCGAGTACCAACCACGTGGTCGTCGCTAGTAGGGTGTCGATATAGAAGTACTTTGCTGATTGTGCCGTGCATTTCAGCACTCATATCTCCACTAGGCTGCAAAACACAGTCGCTGGTGCAGTATAGGTTTCATGCTCCCCACAGTGCAGTTTCGAGAAACGTCGTTCCTACTCGCTCGTACCAGCTGCTTCGTATTCGCATGGCAAAACCGTCCAATCAACCCTTTGTTTCCAAATCATCGGCACCAATCTTTGACAGAAAACTCTAACTTTCTACCTGACTTTCCTCCAACGCCATAACTGCGTCAAACTGCGATTGTTTTGCTTTTTGGCAGTCGTCACGGACGCTGACAAAATTGACAGCGACCGAAGGATAGTCATTCCTCGTACTTTGCTTCTGAAAACGCGTGCATTCTTGAGCGCTGAGAGAAGACTCCTTACTCGGTTGGAGGTTCTTCTTCATGGATAGATACCAGTTTGGGGCATTCAGCTGCCCCAACGTCATGAAGAGGACGATTTGTGCGCATCGCCGCGGTCGTACCGTATGTGTATCCCCGGCCATTTACAAACACCATGTCTGATTCACCAATCAGGTACCAGTCAATCATCCCTTCCGCAAAGTCAGCAGTCGAAGGGTTGCGAGAGCGTCGCGTGTGCACGCCGCGAGATGTCGTTGTTACAATCTCGCGTGACAATACTGGACTCGGTAGATCGTTCAATCCGTCCTTCCCTCGATCTGCATCCACGTTGATGTTGGGCGACGTGTATGTTTCTGTCATCCATCGTTTGAAATAGGGCGAGTCTGAAACTACCAACCACACAACGCGTGAATAAGATGGCTCGGAAGAGCTCGAAAGAAACTCTTGCTCTTTGGTCAGCACACAAGGAACGACTTTCTGTCCCTGTTTGCGTATCCTGCTCTCCATCTCCGCAGGAGTACTGTTACCTGATTTTTCTGCGTTTGCTGCCCAGTCAGTTTGCCCAGAACGAAAGTATAGAGCCAGAACGAGGTTGCGCTCGTCTCGTAGTGTCGGGAGAATATGCGTGAAGAGATTCGGTTCAAATTGAGACACAGCTGGACTCAGTTCCACGAGGCTCTCGAACGCACACGCCATTCCAGTTTCCAGGTCAAATCTTGGGAGAGCCAACCCGAGATGCTGGAAGGTTTTGCGGTAGATGTTGTTACTTACGATGTCTCTATAGGCTGGCCGATAGTCGGGAACCATGAGATGTGTAGGGCTGCCTTTTCTAATTCGATTTTTGGGGCCTCTCGGTTGAGAGCAATTGGGTGGTTCGCAAGTGAATCCAATCGGAACAGTCCAATTGTGAGAAGATCCCGAATGTGACGCTACTACTTGTTCAATGTCCACCCCTGGACCGTAGTCCATGATAAATTGACAACCGCCCCTTCTGAGCTTAGAAGACATAAAGCCGGCCACCACCCTGGTTACCCATTGGGCTAGTCCCTCATTCTCCTGGCTGTTGGGAGTTAACATCAGTATACAATCTTGCGTGACAGGCGTATTCATGGTCCAGCTACATTGTTGTGTAAACTCAGGCGTGCCGTATCGAGGAAATCGCCTCCCGGTTGCTGCGACGCGTTGATGACTGGCAACCCCGTCGTCTTTTTCATGCTTGTCTTGTTCTTCTATTGATGAATCTTTTCTTTCAGGTGCAATCTTTTGCTCTTTCGGTTCGGGCATTTCATCCTTCCTTTCATTCTTGCTGTGACCTTCTGTCGAGGAAACTGCAGCCTTCTTCGTCGGTTGTTGCTCGATGACAATATCGGCTCTTTTGCGGTGGTCGCTTTCGTGGGGATCAACAGGCAACCCGTGGGATGGAAGAAGAGAAGTCGGTGTGATTACAAAAGCAGCAGCAAAACACGTCGACTGCGACCACGACCACCAGGGGACTTTTCCCATCTCTTCGACTTCTTCTTCGTGCTGTGGCGGCGACTGCCTCGTTTCCCGAAGTAGGCACATGGATCTCTTCCATCTGTTTCCGATTCCTCATGATCTACAGACAGTGGCACCCTTTCGTCGGTGGCGCCTTTCTGGTTCGAGCTGTGGAGTTGCAACAACAAGCGCGTAAAGATCATGGCGAAGGTAGGTACTGGATTGGCAGCAGTAATAATGGCGCATCTATTTTTAACGGTAGATTAACGGGCTTTTAGAATCTCATGTTCACGGGTATGCTACCGGTCTACTGAATACTCACTTTGAACGGCTTTTGCAAGTTCGAGGTGACAAACAACGAAGAGCAACAGAGGATAGACTAGATGATATTCGTATAGAGGAATATAGTATTAAGCGCCACTATGAGCCAAGAACAACCAATAAGAAGATTGTAGCGCAACGGGCAGAGCAACAAGCCGCGGCGGCGGCATTCAGCTGTCTGTACCGAAGTCCAGTCGCTGGTCTATGTTCGACGAATTCTTTTGGCGCTGCCAGCAGTGGAGTCGCGGAGTTCTGGAAGTGCTCCTGGGTTACCTCGGAAAAAGTGATAGAGAGCAGCCACCTGGTCCTGCTCGTCTACTTGCTTGCAGCTAAGGACCTCTTCCAGAATCATTACACGGCTTTCAGTAGTAGCCTTCAGGTCATTCCAGTCTTTTATCCAAGTTTGCTTCTTTTCTCTCATGAGCCTGTTGAGCTCGTCATTGTCTCGAAAGTCTGCCTTGATTCGTTTGAGACTAGGTCGTATCCTCAGGGCATGCACAGCTGCCAACCGGCATGCTTCCCCACGATCCTGCTCGTCACCATTGCAAACAAACGAATGAATCGATGATGTATCTGCCAACGCCTGAAATAGACCAAGCGCCGCCTCAGATTCACGGTGTCGGTGTTGTTGTTCCTCCACCTGTTCGTCCGAGTTAAATTCAAGCTCGTAAATCTGGTGTATGAACACATAGCGAATGCTCTTGCTGTTTCTGATAATATTGCAGATGGCTTCCATCAAGGGCACTGAAAAGTCGATTCGAATGGAAAGGGTGACAATAGAGGAGTTTACCGAAATAGCGTAAAAGATTGCACGTGCGACATTCAATGCATCTGCTTGCGGAGGACCAGCAGAAAAGAAGTTGATATAGATTGACTTCAAGGAAGTGCTGTTCGAGATACATCTCACAGCCTCTTCCAGTGGTACTTCCGCATAATTAACGCAGCCACGTGCGGTGAGCATCAGATCAACGTTCTGCACTTTCGGCTTGTCTAGAAAACGTTGAAGATCTTTCCAATTTATTGCATCAATCCTGAGAGAATCAGAATCTTCAAAATAGTCGTCTTCTTTGACAAAAGTATTATTCTTGAAAGCCACAAAAGCATCTGCCATGGTCAGGTGCTTGTGGTTTGCCTCAAAGCACTCTTCGCAAATATCGTAGTCGACGATTCTCATCGATTTGTAGCGAATACCTCGCATTGATGAAACACCACATTCATCGCAACAAATTCCGTAATGAACTGTTTCTGACGGTTGATTTTCAGTCGCCATCGTCGAGTTCGAGAGAGTAATGGGTGTTGCAAGGCCTTAGAGAGGGAGTTTTTAAGTCTGAATTCCGCTGCTATGTTGCTAGATTGTTAATGGTTGTTTGTGGCTCCCATCCTCTGTTCGTGTTCTTTTTGCAGATTTCTGTTCTTTTTGTCATATCCCAGTCGTCCAGTCACGCCAAACTACTGTATGGTTCATACAGTACTGCTTTTTGAAGTTCCTCAACCTCAACCCCAGCGGGCACCTTTCTATCACATCATTAAAGCAAGGACAGTATTAAAGCCACAAAACAGCAATCACCCCATCAGTAGCAAGGATCCAGTACCTCACTCAGCTAGTGTCACGTATGTTGTAGCACGCATAATCATGACAACGAGGCACGTTCCCACCGCTCACAAGTCCTGGCTGGATGCTATGTTGGAAGACGACCACAACACGTCATGACGGATGGCCTCAACCAACGGCTTCCAATCTTGAGACTGGCGACTACAGATCGGAACTACAAACGTTCCATTATTTCAGCTCTTACGCGGACACACATATGGCCTTGTCTATCCTTGTTATTTGACCTGCCGTCAAACCACGCTCACATGTGCACACTATTGGATCCATCACCTAACTGCATGGATGGTTGCTCAAAATTATTTTCGAAAGCTCAAACTACCATGGATACACTTCTTGTCTACCTGTCCAGATGCTCCAATAGCACCGTCGCCAGAAACGGCAAACTCGTGGCGCTACATTCTGAACAATTTGGCACTAGTCGCAATGGTCTTTCACAACGCGCGGTCCAACTCTTCACTACTAGCTCTAAGTATGCGAATCAATCGTGGTCGTGATTTTAACATTGGTTTGCCTTGGGTATCTACTCGGGTAGCCCACTAAATAGTGGAACTAAATCTAAAAAAGTTCCAATAATGGAGCATCATCTCATGAAAGGTTGCCAGAGAGCCTTGCAGAGAGGCTATTGCTTTACTGTCTGTCTCCGTGGACAGAATAACGCCTGGGCATAAAGGTAGGTGTCAGTAGTCTTGGAATGCCAATAACGGTGTCATTGGCAACTTCCTGGGTCATTTTTGACAAGAAGGTCGCGTAAAAATAACTGCATGCCGACACAACATGACCCGTGTTCTTTTTCAAACGACTTCTCATCCTGAGTTCTCACTTTGGCCAACTTTCTTCACACAAAATTCCAAACGAACAAAACGAAAAACACCATCTACCCCAACGAACAAATATACAACAACATGACTGCAACTTTTGGCTCCTCCTCAATCATCGCCACCCCCGTTAATCTTCAACGAAATGCACGAACTCGACCATGGTCCAACAGCCCCGTCGTTCTGGCAATGTTGTCTGGCAATAGGATGCAGAGCTGCCAAGACGTACGAGAGGTTTACTCCGAATGTCTAGCGACTGCCTCCAAGGACCAAATCTGCAGAAGTGCTGCCAAATACTTTGAAGGATGTGCACGAGGCGACCCCGAGTGTTAGATAGCTTGATGTTTCCCCGATCGAGTCAGTCCTGCCAATGGACTCCAAACGCGCGCGACATCAATCACGAATGCGGCAGACCGATGTCTCCTCGTAACGCACACTCCTGCAACAAAGCTACTGTAAAGATAGAACATACAATTGTCAATAAAACTTTATTTCATTCAGCATAGTCGTAGCCGATGTGCATCTGGCGCCTCATCCTCTTGGTGCCGATCGCAGAGAACATCGTCTTCAAGTTCGATTGATGCCATTCGTGAGTCGAAATCACGAAACGTGCACAGGCGAACAGATGAGATGTCCTGGCTGGGGTGGAAGAATCCCAGTATACTGACATAGTGACAAAAATTGTTCCTGCGCCTTTGGGCGCGCGACGATCCTTGAAGATTATTATTTCAAAAATGAAAAAGATCTATCGACCATGGTGACGAAAACGTTTCAGCTACAAAGTGGTCGCTCACTGACCTACGAAACCGTGGGAGACCATCCCAAAACAAACGATAATATCCTTCCAGTCTTGTTTAGCCATGGATTGAGTGACTCGCGATTGGTCCGCCATCATGACGACGAGTACACCACCAAAACGTTAGGCGTCTACTGGATCGCTGTCGATCAACCAGGTGTGGGAGGTAGTACTCCTGTTCGCGGTCGCACAGTTCTAAACTATGCCAAGGATGTCGAAGAATTGATCAATCAAGAGCTGGGGCCTGATCGGAAGTTTGCCGTGGCGGGTCACTCAGGTGGATCTCCTCACACCTTGGCTATTGCTCATCACATGAAGGATCGCGTCACTCGTGGTGCCTTGGCCGGTCCTGCGGCTCCAGTGACGTTTCCTCCCTTTTCTTCCATCATGAAGATTAAAGGCATAGGTTGGACTCTGTGGTTCCTCCGGTTACTGCCACTCTGGGTCGTACGAGTATTCCTCATGACCCCGATTGCTTGGTATGCTCGTGCAGATATCGATCGATACCTCAACATGGTGGCACACATGGATCGCACTGATAGAAATCCTGATACATTTCTGGCTGAAGAACCCCAACGCAAGCTCTACCACAAGAGCTTTGTCGAAGGATTTGCTCAAGGCTCAGAGGGCATTGCTGGTATGGTTGAAGCGATCATTGTCAATGAATGGGGTTTTGATTTTACTCAAGTTCCCCAACACTTTGACATATTCTATGGAGACTTGGATGCCAGTCTGAAGCCAGCCTTGGGGCAAGCCATGGCGGATGCCATGGTAGATGCGACTTTTCACTCGTGGTCAGACCGAACCTCTGGGAGAGGGCATTATTCATTTACAGACAAGAAATGCTGGACGGAATTCATAGGTTGCCTCAAGGTTCAATGAATCAACAAGTGTATCTGTGGCAGCGGTATACAGAAAGCAAAGGAACTGCAAGCCCTCAACAACAGGTTCAACAAGCGAAGTGATCCATTGAAGCAGAAGTGGTGGATGCGCCCTCTGAGCAAGAGAGACTGAAACTATTGATTCAACGATCACTAGTGTTTCTGTAAGGCAAGTCTAATAGACGATTCGAGCAATGCTTATGGTAGATGATCTCCCTGAGCTACATAATATATAATATGGTGAACGGTATAGCAGTTTATTTTTAACTTGGATAGAAACACCCACCTTCAAGACATTATGACAAACTTGGTACTGGCTGACTCACTCAAGGAATTTCTGCTCACTTTATTGATGCTTCCGTCTCTTTGCTGTCGTCATCGTTGACGCACGCGCACCACAACGTGCATCTCATGGATGCTATCATGTACATGTACTTGCTCACTCCCGACTGACGACCACTACAGCCCAAGGTCGTACACATACTGTTGACGCTGCTTACAAAAGTTCATAAGACAACTGAAATACTTGCAGCATGAGAGTGAATTGTGTTCAATGGATGATACTAGCCCTCGGGTGGTGCACCAAGCCTGGATTGGCCTTTTCCTCTCCACGAAACACCCGGTGGGGAGTGTATCGTCCGCTTCAAGCCACAGCCACTGCTACTGACAGTGTGGAGCTTGTTCAACACTTGTCAAGAACGGCTGTGGAGCGAGTTGGCACTTCTGATGGCGTTCACGCGCTCGGGGAACTCGGTCAAATGTGTTCTGAGCGTCAAGCATATGACTTTGACTCCACGACGAGGCCGACAATAAGTGGCTCTGTGCTCGCCCCGCAGCGACAGATTCTGCCCCCAGATGTGACGGCATCGTTTCTAGACCAAGTCCGTGTCATGGAGGAGAATGAATGGATGAGCACCAACCCAGACTCGGTCGACGGTCTTCCTAGCTTACACCTAAACTTGGTTTCAGGTGGAAAACCTTTGTTTCCCGACCCTGAAGCAGGAGGTTTCGAGCGGGGCGTTCAGAAACTATTGGAGATTGTAGAGCCTCATGTCTACAACCAGTTGCTACCATCTGTCCAGGATCTCATGAATTCGACGGATGTTGTTGTCTCAGATGTATTCTTGCGTCGATACGGTCAGGATGTCGTCGAGGGGGCAACGAGACAGGGGA
>JAVCKV010353080.1:0-13476 GCA_032274145.1 Herpochondria borealis
GATGAGGATGAAGTTTCCTCTCCACCAGCAGCTGCTCCTGCTCCAGCAGCAGCCCCTCCGGCAGTTGCAAGAGCTGCAGCAAGTTTGAAGACTTGTCCAGAAGAAGCAGCCCAACCTGGTCCAACTGGTCCATCCATCAAGACAATCAGGATGGTGGATCCAAGGTTGATCAATCCACTGTTGCTGAAGGCACCAGCAACCAAGAAGCTTGTTACCTCTCAGAGAGCTCTGATGTATGCAAAGTCAAGCAATGCTCAACAGGTAGCATTTACAGTGGTTGAGAATGAGAAGAAGAACCTGAAGGTACTTTCAACTTCAGTGAAGACTCTCAAGCTCTGATTGCCATCCAGGGCATTGTGTGGTTTCAACAGTAAGAAGAGAAAGAGGAAGCCACCCCATGACCCTGGAGAGTCTCAGCATGAGCACATATATGTTCAAGCTGAATTGGATTCCCATGCAGACACCTGTGCTTTTGGAAAGCATTGCTTGGTGTTGGGAAAGACAGGAAGAACCTTTGATGTAGGAGGTTTTGAGGAAAGCATTGGATCAGTTACAGATGTTCCTGTTGCAAGTGTTGCAGTGGCATATTATTTTCCAGAGACTTTCCAAGCTTATGTATTGATATACCATGAGGCTTTGTATATATCTCACATGGAAGGTCATTTAATCAAACCACAATATATGAGGGATCAATATATCAAGGTGAATGAAGTTCCATTACAACATCTGGAACCTGAAGACAGGACCAAACACTCCCACTCTATCATCAGTGAAGATCCAGCTTTGCATATACCCTTGGTACTTCAGGGGACAATGTCAGGATTCAGTGTCAGGAAACCAACATGGGATGAAGTCAATGATGATGACAAGGCCATCAAGGTCCACATGACTTCTCATGCTCAGTGGAAACCACATTCCAAGACACATGAAGAGCTGGAAGAATCTCTCAGAGCTGAATTGGATAGGGATATTATTCTGCAAAGGCAAATTGGAGTTACTAAGACCCCAAAGCAGATTGGTCTTGCTCAAGCAAGGGGACAGTTTGATGGATTTGATGACTCAGTTGTTGTCAATGCTTTTGATGAGGCTCACATGCATCCTGCAGGGGGTAATGCTCCAGCAGATGGTGAAGTCTTTGATAGAGCAGAGGAGGATCCAAGATTCAAGACTATCAAGGCATTGCATCAACAGCAAGACTACAAGGGTGTACTTGATATAGACCAATATGCTGAAGCTCTTATGAATGAGCTAGGTGTTACTGAGTCTGGTGCACAGGACCTTGGATGCAAACTGGCTTCAGCAACAACCAGAAGAAAGAGACCTGGTTTTGTTGAGCCTCAGCAACTTGCCAAGAATTGGAAGATTGGATTGGATGCAGCTAAGAGGACTTGTGAAGCCACAACTCAATTGGCTGTAAGGGACTTCTCAACTACAACTGGAGGTAGAAGACTGAAGCCAAGTCATTGGTTACTGGATCAGAAAAGGATTGATTGTCCAGTGTACCATGACACCTTCATTGGAAGATGCAAGTCTCTCAGAGGCAACACAGTTGCACAAGTGTTTGCTACAGCTTTTGAGTTTGTTAAAGTCAAGGCTATGGCAAGGAGATCTGATGCACACTTTGCTTTAGATGACTTCTTTGATAAGGTTGGAATACCATCAAGGCTGGTGTCAGATAATGCACCTGAGTTGACTAAGGGAGAGTTTAGGAGGAAAGCTAAGAGGGCTGAGTGCCCTATCAGACCAGTGGAAGTTGAAACCCAAAATGCAAACCTATCAGAGGCAGCAATAAGGGAGCTCAAGAAACACTACAGGAGAGTTATGTTGGAGACCAATGCACCAGAAGTCCTTTGGGATTACTGCTTGGAGTGGTGTGCAATGGTTAGAAGTCACACAGCATTGAACATCAGGTCCCTGGATGGACAGGTTCCAGCAACCAAGATGACAGGGGACACTATGGATATTTCATATTTGGCTGAATTTGGTTTCTATGACTGGGTTTGGTATGTGGACTCTACTCATTCTGATGGATTGGAGATGACTGGGGAACCTTCCTTGCAGAAGAAAAGGCTTGGAAGATATCTGGGACCTTCAGACAGTGTTGGAAGTGCCATGTGTGGCACAGTGATTACTGAGAAGTCAACAAGGTTGGACAGAACTTCTATCTACTCTTTGTCAGTAGAGGACAAGAACAGTGATGAAGTCAGGGAAAGAAAACACAACTTCACTACTGAGCTTGGACTGAAGCTCAAGGAGAGGATCAAGGGTTTGAAGAATCCTGAAGTTGACCCAATGCAGATGGAACTGGATGAGCTGAAGGCCCAGCAGTTGGAATGGCAAGAAGCTGTGACTCCAGAGTTTACTCCATATGAGCAGTGGGATCCATCTGACTTAGGGTTTCTTATTGATCCAGATGGAAAGCAACCTCTACCTGATATTGCAGAAGCAGATGACTTTGATCAGGATGGCATGGATTACAATGGATACATTGCATCCAAGGTTATGTTGCCTAGGGATGGGCACACCTTTGCTGCTGGCACAGTGAAGAGCAGGGTTAAAGATCAACAAGGGGAGTTGATTGGCAAGACAAATGCCAACCCACTTCTTGACACTTCTATGTATGAAGTTCAATTTGAAGATGGTTCTGTAGATAGGTACCATGCAAACATCATTGCAGAAAACATCTACGCAAGAATTGACAGTGAGGGACACTCTCAATATTTATTGGATGAGATACTGGATCATAAGAGGGATGATACAGCACTCAGGCAAAAGGATGGCTTCACTGTTAACAGTAATGGTGAGTCAGTCCCCAAGCAAACAACCAGGGGTTGGAAGCTATTGATCAGGCTGAAGGATCATAGCACTCAGTGGATCAAGCTCAAGGACTTGAAGGAGTCAAATCCTGTGGAGTTGGCTGAGTATGCAGATGGCAATGAGTTGTACTTTGAACCAGCCTTCAATTGGTGGGTTCCCAAGACTATCAGGAGAAGAGATAAGATACTCAAGGCCATGAAGACAAGATATCACAGAACGCAACAGAAGTTTGGGATTGAGATTCCCAAGACTGTCCAGAGAGCGTTGGAGATTGATAAGGAAACAGGGACAACATATTGGAGGGATGCTATTGAGAAAGAAATGAAGACAGTTTCAATTGCATTCAACATCTTGGATGAGAAAGCTGAAGAGCCCAAGGCTGGCAGGAAGTTTATGACATGTCACCTAGTGTATGACGTGAAGGCTTTTAGCCTTGTCAGAAAAGTCCGGCTAGTTGGGAATGGTGCCATGGTGGACTCTACAGATGTTCCAACCTATGCCAGTGTTGTTTCCAGGGAATCTGTGAGAATTGCATTCACTTTGGCAGCACTGAATGGACTTGATGTGTTGTCAGCTGATTGTGAAGGGGCATATCTCAATGCACAGCCAAGGGAAAGGTTGTACACCAAGTGTGGTCCTATGTTTGGTGAACTAGAAGGCAGATGGGCAATTATTGTGAGAGCACTCTATGGTGCCTCATCTTCTGCTGCTAGTTGGAGAGATACAATTTCAAGAGTGATTGAATCTTTGGGATTCAAGCCTTGCAGAGCAGACAACGATGTCTGGATGAGACCTGCAAAGAAGCTTGATGGGCTTGAAGTGTATGAGTATGTATTGGTTTACAGTGATGACTTGATTATGATTGGAGTGCATCCTGAGGAGATAGCAGCAAATATCAGTCAACATTTCAAGTTCAAAGGGGACAAATGGGAAACTCCAACACAGTATTTGGGAGCTAATGTTGGAAAAGTTGAGATGCCTAATGGGAAGGTATGTTGGTTCACAAGCTCAGAGGAATATGGCAAGGCTGCCATTGAGAATGTGGAGGCATGGTTGTACAAGAAGGCACAACCAAGATTGCCAACAAAGACAGCTTGTGTGTTTCCATCCAAGTGGAAAGCTGAATTGGATGTGACACCAGAGCTGAAGGATGAGGATGCCAACTACTACCAACAGCAAATTGGTGTGTTGAGGTGGTTGGTTGAACTTGGTAGAGTAGATATCTGCACTGAAGTCTCCATACTTGCTGGCTTTAGTGCTTGTCCAAGGCAAGGACACTTGGCGGCAGTCTTTCATTTGTATGCGTATTTGAAGGGCAACCCCAAGAGCAAGATGATCTTTGATCCCACCCCTATTGAACATGAGGTGGAAGAAGTTCATGACTGGTCAGATTTCTACCCAGACTATGAGGAGGTCACACCTTCTGACATGCCAGAACCCAGAGGTAATCCATTGCAAATGACTTGCTATGATGACTCTGACCATGCTGGTGATGTTGATACTAGGCTATCAAGTACAGGTGTGTTGATTCTATTAGGAATGGATCCTATCCTGTGGTTTTCGAAGCGCCAAGGCAGTATTGAGAGTTCCTCGTTCGGTTCAGAGTTTACAGCGATGAAGGTCGCGATGGAGTTGATTGTAGGCCTCCGCTACAAGTTGAGATTGATGGGGGTCCCATTGGATCTGAACACAAGGCTTCCGATCCTTCTCGTCGACGCGTTGACATTTTCTTGTTGACGCCAACAGCTTTGGCCTCACGCACACTTCTCCCGTACGGTACGGTATTGCTTTTCTATTCATTCGCGCGAGACAATTACAACAAGTAAGTACTAACTACGGTAGTAGCATACGTACCGTGAGCGAGAAACCGTACGCATCTTGGCTACGCTACACCATACACCACACATACCGTACTACTACTGAAATATGTACATGCATGTATACGGTACTACTAGTACTGTCGAACCAACTCAAGTGGTAAAAGCGGAGGGACAAGAATCGCTAAAGAGATGCTAATTTGAACATACGCATGGCTATATTTACTTGTGGATTGACGCACTCCATCGTCAGCTCCAATCTGCCTGCTGATTCGATTCGAGGCGCGAACCTTAGCTGGACTGCCGGTAGGCAGCAACGGTACTCCCTTCTACGGTACAGTACTATGCGCCTTAACGTCTAGACTTCTTTTTCTTCTTTGACGAACCGCCACCGTCTCCATCACCACCAAAGAGGGCAGCCTGGTAAGCATTCTTGACATTTCCCTTCTTTTTGGCCTTTTGCACAATGGGTCTGCCATCATGATCTACCAGTTCCTTCTTTCGTTTTCCATTGGCATATCGTTCCGTACGACCGCTGGCATCGTTATCATGGCCGTCGTCGTTATTATTATTATTATTATGACGGCTACTACCACCATGATCACCAATCACTCGGTCAGCCTCTCGTGACAGGTTGCCCAAATCCGCAAGTCCATTCAAGTTGCTCTCTTCCATGCGCTGCAATCGATTGCGCTCTTTCTTTTCCTTGCGAGTCACTGTCAATCGCATCATGTAGTCTTCCTCAAACTGGGTCTTTTCCTTTTCGAATTTGGCAAACTTCTTGGCAGCAGCTGCCTGTTTGCCATGAGTTAGTTCGGCCATACCACCGTGCAAATCCTCCTGTTCGGGAGCTTCGCCATATTGTTGTCGCAAGGATTGTGCCAGCTCCGATGTCCGCATCTTTCGACGCTCTCGCTTTTCACGTGCCGCTTCCTTGTCTTCCTTGTCCAACATGTAGGGCATGGCTGTGTGACGTGGAGCTCGGTAGACTTGGCCGTCATCATCGTCATTATCAAAATTATTACTGTTGTTACTGTTGTGGTCTTGTGATTTCTTCTTTTTAGATTTTTTGGACATGGCAAGGGTGCGCTTGGCAGCTGCCAAGTCATCATCCACTTCATCATCATCACTGTTGCTGTTGGCCCCATCATCGCCTGAGGAGTCGTCATCAAATGCTTTCGGATCTGGACGGTACTGCAGTGGATCGTCTTCCCCTTGTTGTCGTTGCTGCTGTTGCGCAGTATCGTCATCCTCATTTTCCTGCTGGACTTCACTCACATAAGTAGCCGCAGTCTCGGCTTGCAGTAACTTATCAATTTGATATCTCAATTTCTTGTCGAGTCCTCGCAACTTGTCCAATACAACCTTCATTTCCAACAGTCGTTTCATGGTAGCTTCATCAGGTGCGCGTCCTGTAATTTTGGCTTTAAATTAGAGCGTCAAATCGATAAGGTAGGACAGCAGCAGGCTGTTCTTGACGTCCAAAAAATCAACTCCGGCTTTGGGGGTGTGACTCTTGACATGGTCTTGAATGGCCGTCAATAAAGAAGCTTCCACTTTTTGGTTGGTTTCTCGCAGGCCTTTGGCTGTTGCGGCTGCTACTGTTGCTGCTGTTGCTTCGTCATTGTCGCTCATGATGGATAGATGATAGATAGTGGGCGCAAGGTGCGAGAGAAGGATACTAGCTACTACTGGTACTACTTCCTTCTGCAGGTGTTCTTATCTCGCTTCCTTGTTGTTGGCTGCAACATTTTCGCTTTTGCTTTTTAGCAGAAAATATTGGTTGGCGGTGGCGGGTTGTCATGTTGTCACGTCAATTGTTATCCGCGCGATATAATAGGTCGTGTTTCTGCGCTTGATTGTTGGCAATGCAATATTAATTAAGAACCCGCTACAGTAAAAAGTTACTATTTCAGAAAAACTAAAATGGGGATTATAGCTATTGGAGTGTTATAGATGCTTATTATAAGGTCCTTGTAGTGGTGAGTTCAGGTATTGATAGTTGTTTGTTGCTTTCCAATGCCTTCCAAGGGTTGATTTGGTCAAAACTTACAAAATCGGAGCTTACTAGTGTGATCGGTTGTAACGAGTCTGTCCAGCTGGCTTAACCTCAAAGTTGGTCCGCTCGGAGGGGGTCACAAAAGTGTGACATCCGTACATTTCGCATGAATGAGGTTTGAGTTTCGAAATAGTGTGACAGGGATGACGTCATGAATCTTTGATATCCAACTATCGAAACAACTAACTCAACTCAACTCCTATACTAACGAAACAACATACAACTCCATCGTGCCGTGGCTTTTCTCGTCGATGATGGCAGAGACGTACACATCTGAATGCAAATGGTTACAGTACTAAAGTTGCTTCGATAATCCACAAGCAATATTATAGTCACAGTTTTCTGCAACACACAACTTTGAAAAAAGATATCTCGATTTATTTTATTATACAGATCACTCGACATCATCAGGATGGTTAACGGAATGCCCGAGTTCTTCAAACAATGTGGATTAGACAAACAAGAGAGAGAGGCCATGATCAGTAGTCCAAACGTAGGAGGGGATGCTAATACTTGGCGGCGTTTCATGAACCTTGAGATATCCTTCACCAGGAAGGGTATTGATATCAGTGAAGACAAGCAGCACCTGCTCTACTGGGCTATCAAGTTTGCAGAATTGAGAGATGTTGGACTTCGTGACTTCCACTTCGGTGGAAAGGATGGTTTCAATGCTTGGTATAAAGCTAGCTGCTTCAGCTACAAGAAGCGCCAGTTGGATGGCAGTGCCGTGCAGTCTCAGATCTGGCCACCAGTTGAACCAGAATCGGATGATGACTCTTTTAGTTCAGGTGAGGCTGCTCAAAACATTTATGATGATGATGAGTCTGCTGGATACAAATCGGATTAGCATGCATGCGCATATGCATGCAGGCGATCGTCGTGCCATCAAGTGCAATTATAAATGCACGACAACCATCAATGGATGACGATGCGACGTACTACTAATACTACTACAGCTAGTACACTAATTTTAATCACCATTAGCATCATGCATTGTGCCCGTTGACCTCAAACATCAACAATGATGAAGACCCACATCCTAATTTGTCGTACGAATGTTAGTAGCTGCGCAGAGAGTAATGGTGGTTATCATATTATCCCAGTGACTTAGTGAATAGATACCGAAATAGCTCGGTGGGGTGAATGGTCGACCATTCATTTTCAGAGTTATAAAATGGTCGTACCTTCAAGATCGGTACTCGGAGCCAAGGCCTTGGGAACGGTGGAGCACACGAGTGGGCACATGTTAGCAATCTAATGAAAGTCATGGCGAGGCTCAGTAGCTGTCGAGAACTTACCTATTCCTGCCCATCATAGTTTTCCTGCTGCTGCGGAAGCCCGCCGTTCAATGCTCTACTAAGCTGCTCTTCAAAGGCCAAAGCATCGCTCATCTTCATCGCGTCTCCGACAGGAACAAGTATCTGAACATACAACAAGCTGTCAGTGTTACCGTCGACGAAGTCGGCCCTCATTACGTAGTACTTGGATCCACTATTATGGCTTTTGCAGAGCTTTTGGTTGAGAACACAGTCGGCGTCTTGGGGCAAGTAAATGACACCGTTCGCCTCTACACCTTGGCGAGTACAACCATTCTCATCATACAGAGAGACGAAGCCATTGAAGACGACACGGTGTAGTTTGGTAGATCCGAATTTCTGAATTGCAACAGCGGCTTGGATACGGCTTTCCGCCCCGTGAGCTTCTTTGAATCGAAGCGATACGTCCGCCAAACCAAGTGAAGAGACTCCATCAATGTCGCATACTGCACACCAGTGGTCTGGATCTGCTGGGAATGGCTTGGCAATCCTCTTCACATCAGGAGACATAACGCAAACTCGCTTTGTGTTGTTGTGTCCAAATTGGAATTCAAAGGCAATGGCCGCAACGTCGTTTTTGGGTGCAAGGAGGCACAAAGTACGGCCAGTCAAAACGAAAGCTATCTTCAGACAGCAAATCAATGCATTCAAAAGGGCAGCGACGGCCATCAAGATGAAGGTTGCACCAGTGGTAAAGAGCTTTGGCATCATGATCGGATGTACTAGTAATGCTGAGGAAAGAATTGTGGTTAAGCCTGAGCATCGGTATAGTGGTACTGGCTTGGCTTGGCTTGGCTTGGCTCGGCTGATTAAGATCGATTGGCTTGTTGGCGTCCTTGCTGGCTCGTTGACTTTGTTGAATGCTATCCAACTCCCATGTTGAAAGCGTCCTTGCCGCCCAAAGTGCCCTATTATCCAGCTAAGCGGTTGAAAAGAACGTTCCTACCACCAAAATCTGAAAGAGACGCGCGAAAGGTGACCAATGCGTGCCACCAATAAACTCCACACGACGACAAGCAACAGTTCAGTTCAGTTCAGTTCAGTTCATTATTTGCACTTCGCTGCAGTTTATACTAGTACAAGCCAACAAGCAAACTCATGTCGAACCTACCTCCCAAGGGCAAAGTCTTTTCCATCGACTTTAACATGCAAGACGATGACGGTAACCCTTTCAAATTCACCATCGCATCCAAAGGAGACCTTTTCTTCCAGACATCTGGCGCCGGCTTCAGTTCAACTGCCATTGGAGATGAAGAGGCGCGAACCGTTGCTACTGCTCCCGTCCTAGCCCCTCCTCCCAACAACAACGGCAACAACAACAACGACAGCAGCGTTGATGAGTTGTCCTCGGCTGCCGAGGCCGTCAACTTGAACAACACCAACAACACCTCCGTTTCCGAGATTGCTGAGGATTCTTTTGAGTCTGAAACTTCGTGTGAGTCTACTACCTTCTCGGATCCCAATCCCGCCATTCGTCCGCCCCGTGCTGTGCAAGGAGCGACCAATCAGCGTTCTACCGCCAACGAGAGTTCCTTCGAGTCTGAATTTTCGGAAGTGGACACTCGGCGTTCTACCGCCAACACCCGTTCTGCCGCCAACACCCGTGCTATTGCCAATGCCCGTGCCAACACCCGTGGGGGTCGTGGTGGCCGTTCCAGCAACAGCTCTCGCTTCCGAGGAGTCCGAGATATGCTCTTCTCTGATGAGGATTCTATCGAGACGGTGGAAGCTTCTCAGGAGTTCGCCTATCGCCATTGAACATGATGATAGCGTACACAGTATGGAAGGAAGCAAGGAAGTAGTTAGTTAGTTATCAAGACATCATAGTAACGTATCAAATATATCTATTACTACGACTACAGCACATTTACAGTAAGTGACAGTCGACAATCCTAGCTAGCTGTTATTGCTACTGTATCTAGTTTTGTTGGGCACTGGTCCCGCAAGTCAATCGGCTCGTCGGGCTCAAAAGAGAAAGTGTGTTTGCGGGTGTTCCGCTTCTCAGAAAGTGTGATCCAACGCAACACCAGCAGGTTCAACCCATCTGAAAGATCTAGCAGACAACAGCCAGAGCAGACCTAGATACGGTCTGCTGTTTCACTACCACGAGCTAACACACTTCAAAGCGATCTCGCATCTTCTGGCTACTGTGTTTCAAAGCACCACGACTCCCTTTCCCGCGGTCAACACCTCACGTCTTTCGCAAGATCCAAAAGCAATGTGACTACGTAGGATTCTACGAACAATCCGTAGTAACGTGGGACTATACTAGACTCCGCTGTTGTGGACAGCGAAAGAACAGTCGTCATCAACAACGCAGCAAGGAGCTGACGTAGATGGATGCATGTCCACTCAAAGTTGCATCTTCGTTGAAGTGGTGCACGAAACAAACTGTCAAGACGAGAAGCCTCTTGACACGGTGCATTGGAGACGATCGAGTAGAAAGCTCAAACCTCGTCTTCCATAAAATCCGAAGGACAATCAATCTTCCAACTACACACTACTACTACTACTACCTCTTTCTCTCCTTTTCAAGATGGCTGGCAAGAAGAAGACCTCGACCCCGTCGACCATGGACCTCGCCGTGCAAAAGTTCAACGAAACTGCTGCCAACAACGGCAAGTTGACTGCCGACCTTGACCTTGTCAATCGCAAGTATGCGAAACTGCTTGATGAGAATACCAAGTTGAAGAAGCGTAACGGCGAACTGGCCAAGGGGACTAGTGAGAGAGAGGTCAAGTTGATCGCCGAGACCAAGCGTTTGGGAGACGACAAATTCAAGTTGGCTGCCGCCAAGACCAAGTTGGAAGCCGACAAGTCTCTTGCAGTGGGTTGCGTTCGTTCCCTCGTGGTGTCGATCACCGACATGTTTGGTGACACGCTTGGTTGTCGTGCCTGCTATGTCGCGGTCCGTCCACTTCTAGCTCCTCTCACTGCCGAGGACCGCGAGGAGCAGTTCACCACCTTCAAGGTGATGTCTCCTTGCGATGCCTCTTTGGAAAAGCTTGAGGAGGACTGGCAGGAGGCGGAGACGAAGGCTCGCACCGACGGGACTTTTGGTCCAGGATGGAGCCCTCCCGACTGGCGAGCCCCGTCTCTGATTCTCGATGCTGCGGGCGACGTCTATGACGTCGACACCGACGAACGTAAAGTGACCACACTTGTTGATGCTCTCTTCAAGGAAGTGGAGCGTCTCCAGAAGCTCCGTGGCATTGGTAAGGACGATGAAGCTGGCTTCTACAGTGAGGAGGCGGCAGCTATGTGGTTGCACGGTGCTATCAATTTGCACAATGGCATCGCCTTTGGGGACGTGACCGATCCCGACGCCATCTTTGACGGGTTGATCAAGTTCCCTGAATCCGAGTCTGATTGAGATGTAGGCTTTCGATTAGATTGAGTAGCCGATAAAGGTTCTAGTGCCAGTGACTATTACTATTGACATGCATCTAGTCTATTGCCGTAGCTGTCAGTACCAGATGTACTACTAGTAGCTTGTACCGCACTATCGTTATATATACATGTACATGTATTAGTAAAGGCCCACAGCTCAATGGCGCGATCAACTTCACGTGACAGGATTCGTGAATGAGATCCCGGTAACATCTTCTAGAGCACTAAACAGAACAACAATGACAGTCGGCGGCCCTATTAGCATGCTATCATCATAAAAATAAGAACTATAATAGAGCAGAGGTGCAGGGAACACGCCCCTGTTAGTCAAGGACTCGACAGAGGGGCAACAAGGGTCAATCCGTCAATCCATTAGAAATAGAGTACCGCAGCAAGTGGCTAGTTACGTCGCACAGTAAAGTAAGTGATCTAAAAAGGCAGGCATCTTCCGTCCAAATGACTCCCAAAGGATGACCGCTATGAGCTATTAGTAGCTACTTGCTATTATAGTGCTTGTTATTAGATGACTGCTGCTCGTCAGCAGTGGTTGGGTTCATCGCACAATCAATCATCACCATCACCATCATCATCATCACTATTCCGATCATCATCATCATCATCATCATCATCATCTGCAACCTCTTCAATCTCAGCGTTACCGTCACGAAGATCCATAAACAAGTCTCCCGCGACATCTTCCATCGCCTCTGCTGTTTCCTCATCAGCCTCTGTCGACAACATGAAGATTGCTGCGTCCTTGTCTCCCGATGAAAGCGGTGCATCAGAGGAGGGTGCCTTAGCTGTCACAGGTTCTGCTCTAAGATCAAATGCCCACTTGATCAACAGTGGCCGGTCTGTCTTCTGGCATCTGTCATCCCTCTTAGCCGCTGCGAGCGTGCCCTTGTTTGGCATCTTACCAAGTTCTTCAGAAGAGGCATCATGAAGAGACCGGGCCTTGATAAACGCCTGCAACAAATTTGGTGCAAGCTTAGAGAAGTCTCCGAGTTTACTGGAGCTCGCACCCATCAACAATTTGGACTCGCACTCTCTGTTATCTTCGATGACTTGTTCCGCTCTTTGATTTTTTGCTTGCCTTACTTCCTCATCTGAAGGTTTGTCGTTTGCTTTCTCGTCATTTGAATGCTTCCGGCTAAAGAAGGACTTGATTTTTGTGAGGCTCGCCGTCAGCCTCTGGTCCCAGAGGCATTTCAGTAGCCCCGTATGGAGCTCCATTACAGCTCTTTCGGCGGTGTATCGGACTGCTTTGTTAGTTGATCCTTGACCCTTTTCAAACATACGAGTAAGTTCCTCTCTCACGTCGACTGACAGCGACAAGTAATTTCTATTTCTCTTTCTTGCCCAGTTCTCGTCAAACTGCAATGGGATTTGCATCTTGAAGGTCCTGTCATTGAGATCAAGGAACAAGTCTTTTTTGTCTGATAACAATTTCTTGAGATCCGTTTCACGCAGCTTTGATGCTTCCTCTTGTCGCCTTCTCCTGACAAGAACATGGTCAGGATCATCGTCGGGTATCTCTTTTTCTTCTGCCATGCCTGCATTATACTTCATCAAGGCCGCGAAGATCCGGGTTGAGAGTTTATTAGGGTCCATTTTGTCCGGATTCTGTTTGCTATCCGGATCATCTTCCGAAAGGTCTTTGAATGGATAGAACAACGGTTCGCCTTCATTGGTGGCCCTTTCGAGGACTTCGCCAACCGGTTCTAAGCTCGAGTACGAAGGCCATGATGGGCTTGAGGGAATTGTTTTCATACCTGTTTTCAGACTGGTGAAGAACCGATGAGTCGCCCCGACTTCATCAAGGGTAATGTCATGAACGGAGTTGATGCCTTCTCGATCCTTGGCTGACAATGCGGCTTTGCAGGTTTCGCATAGAGGCAGAGCAGTCGATCGTTGACGGAGAAGAAGAGTCGAGCTCGCCCTAGATCCTCCCTTGTAAGCGAAAGCTTCGAAGGCTTTCGCTGGGTCCAGGTAGTCGATCCCTCCCTCTAGACACGCTCTCGCGAGCTGCTTATTGAGATACGCAAAGTGAGTGTCAAGCTGCGTCTTCCCTCGTTGT
>JAVCKV010353191.1:0-13476 GCA_032274145.1 Herpochondria borealis
GGTGACGGTTGGATGCGTCAACAAGCAAACACCTAATACGCAGCGTTAATACCAGAAAGTTTCGATGATTGGTATTAGCACATAACCAACCGCACTTGGGTGTGTTTGCAAGTGAGAAATTTAAGGGTAAATCGCGTCGTGGAATTTTAGGCGACCCGATGGCAGAGGTGGACGATTCGTTGAAGCGCGTGCGAGCAGCGATTGACAAGGCTGAGCTGACTAATAACACGATCATTATCTTTGCCTCGGACAATGGATCTTGGGTGTTGTTTCAAGATAAGGCCAAGACCAAGTATGGAGAGGCAAGGATGCATGTCGGTTACGCGATGCCATTTCGTGATGGCATAGGGTCAAATTGGGAAGGTGGGCACAGAGTCCCTGGTATCATCACATGGCCAGGGAAGATCAAAGCAGGCAATGACCTCAAGCCAGTGAGCACCTTGGACATCCCTCCTACCCTCTGTAAGTTGACTGGAGCTAAACTACCTAACACCCAACTTGATGGGCGCGATATTTCATCGTGCCTGCTCGATGAAAATGCGAAGGAGCTTCCGTTTAGCCTAGTGTATAGTGGTGAGCGAAACGAGATGAACGCATTACGATCAGGCAAGTGGAAGATGCATGTGCGCTTGATTTCTCAATTGGGCACCAAGCATGGATTTGATGCTAAAGAGGAAAAGCCAATCCTCTTTGATGTGGAATAAGATCTCATTGAACGCATTGGTCGAGCTGCTGAACAACCAGAAATATTGCAGTAACTGACGGAAAAATTACGTGTGCTAAGAGCAAAGCTAGAATCTGAGGGCACACATTGGGATAAGTAATACCACTTATAGAAACAAAAAAGGTCGGAAACAGATGTTTCCGACCTTTTGTATAAATTAATATTCTACCTGATAGGATTAAGCGCTCTTCTTGCCGCTTGTTCCAGCTGCAGGAGTTGCTGACTTGGTGTCACTTGGCTTAGACATAGAAGATGGTTTTGCCGCAGATCCCGATGGCTTAGACATAGAAGCTGGCCTATCCATAGAGCCCGATACGACAGGCACAGGCTTAGATGAGGCATCCGCTGTCTTAGATGAAGTAGCAGCAGGTTGAGTAGCAGCTGGAGTAACCGCCGGCTTGGCTGTTGGTGTTCCTACTGTAGATTTGCCCACGAATATAGCACCAGCCTCGATTGAGATTGTTGCAGCCTTAATGTCGCCAATAAGTTCAGCTTCCTTTTTTAACTCAACGCGGTCAGTTACAGTGATGTTACCATATACTTTACCGTAAATAACTACTGAGCGAGTTCGGATTTCAGCCTTAATGCGAGCATTTTCACCGATGGTGAGTGAACCGTCAGAAATGATTTCGCCTTCAATTTTACCATCAACTACGAGGTCGTTGGTGAAGTTTACTTTACCTTTGATTTCAACGTCTGCACTAAGAATATTGCGACCACCAGTTGCTTGTTTCGAAGAAGAGCTTTGTGAACTTGAAGACTGAGCAGATGAAGACTGAGCAGATGAAGACTGAGCAGATGAAGATGCTTGTGAGGATGATCTTTGGCTCTGAGTAGCTTGAGATGAACCTGGCTGTTGCTGAGGTTCGTTATCTTTCATGTATCGGGTGAATGGGTTCACAGTATTATATTATTTGATGGTTATTTTTTTTTGATACTTAAGAAACCTTAAGTATAATGTTGAATGGAGTTATTTCAGAATGTAGGAATATGAGCTAAAACCTTGATACAGAAACGGTTGTCGAACACTCCTATGTCTATTTGTTCCGTAAAGGTAGTATAGTAGAATACGCCTCGTTTTTCCAATTCTTTCTTTGAGATGAAAAATTTGGAATGAAATTTATGGAGCAGGGATTTCTGCTGGTTTCACAGGAGTTTTAGCAGCTGGCGTAGGTGTTTCAAGCGGGGCTGGCTGTTCCACGTTTGGTTTGTCCTCAGGGATTTTATCAGATGTTTTTGGTTGCTCTGGAGTTTCTTTTTTTTCAGGAGTGACTTCCTCTTCCTCTGGCTTTATAATGCCCGCTGGTGGAACTGGTTTTGGTGGAGCTGGAATTTCTTCCTTTTCGATGATCACTGTAGGTTGTTTGACGCCTGAGATATTTGAACCACGTTTGCCAGCATCCTGAAGACGTACAAATTTAGCAGTTTCGCCGACTTTGGTGAACTCAGCTTTTGCGGCGTCGGTTTCGCCAGCTTTCAAGGCTGAATCGGCAAGAGCGAGACGAGCGAAAACAGCAGTGTGACCAGCTTCTGTATCGGCAGCGATATCTTGGAGGCCTTGCTTTGCTGTGGCGTCACCTAGTTCAAGCTTGTAAAGGTTGAGAGCTAGCTTCGCATCTGGAGCAACTGAAGACGTTGGGAACTTCGCCAGAAGATCGTTGAGAGTCTCGATAGCAGCAGCCTTGTCAGTCTTGCCTTGCTCTTGGGAGATGAGGTAGCGTCCGGTGGCTTGAGTGCTGTCAGGAGCTCCATTGATAGCGGCAAGAAGTTCTGTTTCACCTTCAGCATTGAAAAGTTTTGATCCTGCTTGTTGTACTTGGATATTTCCTAAGCCGGAATAGACAATTGCACCGACGGTGCCGAAAACAGCAACAGCTGCAGCGACGACGAGAAGCTTCTGATTTTTTTCAAGAAATGCGTCGAATTTTGAAGGTCCGTGACTTATTTCTGCAATTGGTGAAGATGATTTGTTTTCTGCCATAACGTTGAGGAACGGAGAGATAAGGAAAAGCCCATAGAGAATCAAGCCTTTAGGCTGAAATGATGGTTTTTTTTTACCTACGGTGGCTCAGATTCGAAATTGTGCTTTTCATTCGTGCATATCGTGAGCATTTTTTCGCCATGCAAGCACTTGATCGCAACAGGCTTTTAGAGCAACTTCAGCAAGCCAGGTTCTACGGTATTGTTGATGCTGGATACGTGGAAGAACCTGAGATGGTTCAAGCTGCACACGAGTTATGTGAGGGTGGTGCGAAGATTTTACAGTTGAGAGCTAAGGGCTGGTCAGCTGAGCAAGTTGAGGATATGGCACGCTCATTGGTTAAGGTTTGTCGTGAGCGTGGCGTTGTTTTTGTGGTAAATGATTTTCCTGCTGTTGCATTGTCGGTTGGAGCTGATGCTGTGCATGTTGGTCAAGATGACGGAACGTTGGCGTGTGCCCGCACGATCGTTGGTGCGGATATGATTGTAGGACGTTCCACGCATTCACTTGATCAAGCCGAGGCAGCTGAGCTAGAAGGGTTTGACTACATTGGATATGGACCATTATTTCCAACACCTACTAAGGCTGGACGACCTGGAATAGGAGTCGAGCAGATACAGGAGGTACACAATTCACTGGATATACCTGTTTTTTGTATTGGAGGTATTCGCCGTGACAACCTAGAAGAAGTGATTCTCAAGGGGGCGAAGCGTGTGGTTGTGGTCTCAGATGTCTTAACTGCGGATTGTCGTCGGCTGGCTGCAGCTGAAGTAGTAAGCAAGCTTGACAAAATCTCTCTCTAATCTCTATTCGTCCCAACACATTACAATACTATGGCAGTTATCACAGGCGGCACGATCGCAATCGACAATGTTAAGACTCCGAAAGCTGAAGCAACTCAACTTTTGGGTGGTTCAGCAGCGTATGCATCACTTGCAGCAAGCTATTACGACAAACCGGTGCACCTTGTGGGCATCATTGGGCATGATTATCCGCAGGAGCATTTGAATATGCTTGAAAGTCATGGTGTGACACTTACTGGAGTTGAGCGTTCAGAGAAAGAATCATTCACATGGTCTGGTGAATACATGGCGAATATGAATGATCGCGAAACACACGCTGTTGCACTTAATGTTCTCGAAGATTGGGAAGTGAATGTTCCCGATGCGATTGCGGGTGCTAACATAGTTGTGTTAGCTAATATGTCACCTGATAATCAACTTGAAATGCTTGGGCAATGCATAGCTGAAAACCGTTTTGTGGTCGCTGACACGATGGATCTTTGGATCACCATAGCTAAGGAAAGACTTTTTGAAGTGATGACACAGCTTGATTTATTCGTGCTCAATGAATCTGAGGCTCGCTTGCTTACCGGGACCTCAAATCTCATTGAAGCTGGTAAAATGATTCAAGCAAAGGGGCCAACAAATGTGATTGTTAAGTTGGGTGAGTTCGGTGCAATTTTGTTCACGCCTCAGGGTGAGAGCTTCCGTTGTTGCGCTTGGCCGCTTGAAGAAGTGACTGACCCAACTGGTGCAGGGGATTCATTTCTCGGTGCGATGGCGGGGTATTTATCTTCTCTTGGACAAGATGCCTTTAGTGTGAAAGATTTATCTCAGGCAATGGTGCGTGGATCAGTAGTCGCAAGTTTCACTTGTGAAGCGTTCTCAACTCAGAAACTCCAAGCTGTGACGCGTGAAGACATCGATCAACGCCTCGCCGCACTTCATCAATTAGGCAATTGGGAGCTGTAGTTATTCTTTTAGGCCAATAATTATTGGTTGATCTGAAGGAGTCGACAACTTACCTTCGTATTAAGAAAGCATCGACCTCCCTATAAACGTATGAAATATGTAACCGCCATACTCTCACTGACCTCGTTTTTTCCTCTGTTTGCACAGGAAGTTCCTACACCTGTTGGGCCAGTTGCTGAAGCTGAGCCGGTTGAAGTCACTGAGCCAGAGGTGGAAACAGAAGCTGCACAGAAGCCAAACTTGGCTGCAGACCGTGGGAGTATATTTAGTCGGCCTAATGCAAGGGTGATGACCTTGGCGACACCAGGAGTAAGAGGGTCGATCGTTGACAGATTTGGTGAGCCACTAGCTATCAATAAAGTTTCCTGGTATCCCGCATTGCAATTTAAACAATTCGAAGCAGAGGCGACAAAAGAAGAAATTATTGCATGGGGCAAGAAGCGAATTGAGCACGCTAATGAAATTTGGGGGTTAAAGTGGAACCCTAAGGATGCAGTGATTTGGGAACATTATCGCTTTCGTCGCTGGATGGCTTTGCCGTATACTTTCTTTGTGGTGAATGCCAAGCTGAAGGAGGAAACCAAAGATCAGTTGATGGACGGTTTGATTCTTCATCCGATTTACCAACGTTTTTATCCGCATGGAAAAAGCGCGGCTCACGTTATCGGCTACACCGGAATTAAAGGTAAACTTGAGAAAGGACCTATTAACTATGGAGATCCCATTTTCCCATACACGCATGGTAAGTCAGGATTAGAATTAAAGTTCGATTCTGTATTATCCGGCAAGCGAGGGCTAACGAGGAGTCAATATGCTTCAGATGGGACGAAATTTCCTGAAGATGTGATGCAGTCACCGAGTCTCGGTGGAACTGTCGTGACTACCTTGAACTTGGCATGGCAGAAGCGTGCTGAAGCAGTGCTAAAGAAGAAGTCGAAGCGTGGAGCGATGGTGGTGATTGATGTGCAAACTGGTGAGGTGTTAGTGATGGCGTCACAACCAAGTTTCGACCTCAATATGTTTGTGCCACGAGCTCTCAGCAAGGACTATGATCTGCTTCTTAAAGATAAGGATAAACCGCTTTATGCACGAGCCTTCCAAGCAGCCTATCCGCCAGCCTCAGCATTCAAACCACTGGTGGCTCTAGCAGGTCTCAACAGTGGTGTGATTCACCGCGATTCTATTATCGATGTCCCTGCTTATTTGGAGTTTAATGACCACAAATTTTGGGATTGGTCGAAACGGGCAAGAGGATCACTCAATCCGATCAAGGCTTTAGTGATTTCGAATAACCCGTTCTTTTATACCATTGGTAACCGAATGAAGTCATCCTACTTTGTAGAGTATGCAAAACGCTATGGTTTTGGATCGAGGACCGGGCTTCCTTTAGTGGGAGAAAATCCTGGTAATATGCCAGACGACGTATGGATGTTGAAACATCACCGTCGAAAAATGCACCGTGGTGATCACTACAACAACGCAATTGGGCAGGGTGTGCTGTTAGCGACTCCACTTCAAGTTGCACAAGCGATGGCGGCGATCGCCAATGGTGAATATTTGCCAAAGCTTCAATTAGTGCGCCAAGTTCAAGACTCTAATGGGAAAGTAGTTGCTGCTAACAAGCCAGAGGCGCGTTCTAGCCTGAGAGTCGACCCTGTGCATGTGGCGACAGTTAAAGAAGGAATGATGAAGGTCGTTAACTCTGCGATTGGAACAGGTAGGGGTGGGCACCTGAGTTACGCTACGCTATGTGGTAAGACAGGAACTGGGCAGTGGAAGCCAGCTAATGATCAATTTGTGGCGTGGTTTGTTGGATTTTTTCCATTGAAAGAGCCTAAGTATGCTTTTGCTGTGCTGTATGAAGGTGACCCTGGTGAGAAAATCAGTGGTGGCGGTAAAGCGGCACCGATAGTGAAGGCATTTTTCGATCCATTAGAGGAAGAAATTAAAGCCGCTCTATCTCCACCAGCACGTGCGGTCATTGTTTCTAATGGGGATAACAGTAGCAGTGTGACTCCAAACCTTGTGGAAGATGGAGATATCCCTAGAGCTGTGGCGATTGACCCTGAAACGGGTGAAGAGGTGATTCCTCGTGCTGTGCCAGAAGGACAAACTCCAGTCGATCCTGATGAGGATGAAGTTCCTCGTGCGGTGATTGAGCAACCAAAGAAAGATGACGAGGAAGAGGAAATTCCTAAAGCACAACCTGTGTCTCCTTAACTATTTTTTGTTATTAATATTTTATGATCGTCAAACTTACTGGAACCATTAGCGACGCCTTACCGAATCAATTGATTATCGATGTTCAGGGCGTTGGCTATCAAGTGAATGTGCCATTATCAACTTATGATAAGCTAGCACCTCAACCAGGTGACAACGTTGCTATTCATACGCATCAACATATACGCGAAACTGCTCATACACTGTATGGCTTTGCTTCACTCGAAGAAAAGGACGTGTTTTTGTTATTGATTGATCGAGTCAGCGGCATTGGTCCATCGATAGCGATGAACGTGCTCTCGGGGATGACCGTTTCTGGTTTCAAAGGGGCTGTTGCCAATGGTGAATTGGCTATTCTTTCAAACGTGAAAGGCTTGGGCAAGAAAACTGCAGAGCGTATCGTGTTGGAGTTACGCGATAAAGTTGGTGTTGCCGATGCTTGGAAGGCCGCATCAGAAGGTGTGGTATCGACTGCCGCAGGCGATGCTGAGTTAGCTCTAATTTCGCTTGGTTACAAGCAGGTCGAAGCTCGTAAAGCTATTAAAGCTGCTGAAGGGGTTGAGCCTAAGTCTAGTACTGAGGTGTTGATCAAGTCGGCACTACGGGTACTTAATAGCTAGGATGAATATCCAGCCTTAATGGGTAAATGATTCCACACGAAGTATGATTTTACTTCTGCTCAGGCAACTTGTAGTTCGGGAACTTCTTATGTAGGATCTTCTGATAGACCTTGGCGTCGTCAAGGCGTTTTGATGCTTCCAATGACTTGATGATCATAGTGATCGAGTAGGGAAGAATCACTTTGTCCTCGAAGAACTCAGAGATCGATCCGAAGCTGATGGCCGCATCCTTGTAGTTTTGCTCTTTGAAGTAGATGTCTCCTAATAACCGCAAGAGCATGGCCTTGGTTTGTCCAGTTGGGTTTTTTTTGAGTGATGCGACAGCGGTTGCTTTGGCTAGTTCAGGTGTGTTGAGCCTGTATTGGCATAGAGCCTTGTAGAGCTCCATGTTGACGCGGTGGCCTTCGTCAGTTTCTAGATTGAGCGCGTGTGTGACGGATTGGATGGCCCATTTGTAGTGCTTGTTTTCGTATTGGCACTTGGTGAGGATTCTCCAATAGGTGACTGGTGTGTCGGATGGGTGTAGCTTAGTGACGCCGAGACTTAGGAATGTTTGAGCGTCGCCAAATTCTCCAGATTTGTAGCACTGAATCCCTAACCAGCGGTAAATGCCCATTGGGATGTCATTGGCAATACCAGCGAGGTTGGCAGCCTTTGCGGCTTTGACACATTCCACTTTATCTTTCAGGTGGTAATTACAGAGAACCGAGATGAGACTGAGTTGCTTCTTGTAAGCCCCTTTGTCTATCATTTCCGCCTTGGCAATGTGTGGGATAGCCTCTTTATAATTACTTTTTTTGAAGTTGCCCCAAGCTGCCCAGTAGTGAGCATTGAGCACCACGACAGGGTCGAGGTCTTCGATGGTGTCGATCAGTGATTCGTAGCGTAGCACCATCTTACCATATTTTTCTTGGTCTTTTAGAATACGTGCACTGGCTTGAAGTGCTGCTCCAGCGAGTTGGGTGCCAGGTGATGCTTTGATGACACCGTCGTAATCGGCCAAGGCTGATTTCATGTCCTTGAGTTCGACATAGCACTTGGCTCTTACATCAAGTATGCGAAACTTACGTAGGTCATTAGGGTAGGCTTTTAGAAAATCATTGAACCCTGCTACTGCAGCTTTGTAATTCTTTGTTTCGAAGTAGCACCACGCTTTTTTGTAGAGAACACTAGGTCGGTTCGCTTCGACAATGAGTTTCACATCGATTTGATCGTAAACTTTTGCTGCAGCTGCGTAGTTTTTCCCATCGAATAAGGTCTCGCCTTGCAACATGAGAGCTGTGTGCATGTAGGCGTGTTTAGCAAACTGCTTGCCGTAGCGTGTGATGAACTGGTTAACCTGGCCAGTGACGAGATTACTCTTGAGGTTATAGTAGCAAAGGATTTTACGGTAGTTAGCCTCGAATGCTTCCATGGTGTTAGGAAACTTCTTTTCAACATTATTGAAGGCGTCGACAGCTTTGCGATACTCCTTCATTTTGAGGTAGGCTTGGCCAGCTAGAATTTCCTTTTTACCTAATAAAGAGCCAGTGAGTATGACACCTTCCATTTCTGCAGCTTTGATCACGCCCTTGTAGTCGCCTTCAGCATAGCGGACAGACATGATGGAGATCAATGCCTGTGGCTTCCATTTGTTCTTTGGTAAGCTGAGTACGATTTCGTATGCAGCCCGAGACTCTTTAAACTTAGTGAGCTGGTAAAGGCAAAGACCTTTGAAGAAGGTGGCTTCTGCTCGTATCGTTGGGTCGACCTCTTTTTTTGTAATGGAATCGAAGTGGTTTAATGCAACGTCGTATTTTTTCTTCGTGTTGAAGATGTGGCCCAAGCGTAGATGAGCCTGCTGAAAGTAGGTGCTGGTGATCTTAGACTTCTTGATGGTGTCAGTGAATGCATTGGTCGCCGATACGAGATCCTTGAGTGACTCATGGCATAAACCTTCGCGGAAGAGGGCTTCTTCAACTTGGAGTTTTACGGTCGATTGATCCGCTACAAGGCGATAATATTTTGCCGCGGTTTTGAATTCTTTGGCAAAGCTGGTATCGTAAGCTAAAAAGCGTGCTGAGGCCACGACGTATTCACCTTTTTTGTATTTTGAGATGAGGTTTTTGAAGCCAATTCTGGCATCACGTAATCGAGAGACCTTGGTGTAGGAATAGGCTAAATAATATTCGGCAGCAGGAGAGTTTTTGTGATTGGGGAACTTTTCGATGTAGCGTTTTAGCTGCTGAATGGTGTTTTGGTAGAGGTTTACCTTTGCCTGAGCTCCCTCTGTTGTTTGTGCACTTTGGAATAGGTTTTCAGCGCGTTTGAAGGCGTCCTCTCCAGGATCAACATTCAGGTCAGCTTGTGCAAGAGCTGAAGGAATCGTGATCAGAAATGCGGCGATGAGGGAAAGATACTTCATGGTAGAGAATTAGTTTTTCTTAGCGGCAATGGTGACGTTGCTGAGCCCTTCAGATTTACAAATATTGAAAATCTCGAATGCTTGTTCGACAGTGGCACCTTTGTCAGCCCAAATGGTGATGGGCTTTTCCGGGTAGAGGCGTTGGGTTTGATCCATCTGAGTACGAATTTCTTCGATGGTGTAAATTTTTTTTCCGATCTGAAGTTTTCCATCCTTGTAGACCTCGATCACTGTTGCGTGGTCATAGCTATTGGATGAGACACCCTCCTCTGAGGTTGGGAGTTCAATTTCCTTATTAGCCTCAACATCTTGTTTCGAAACGTTCCAGGTGAGAATGAAGAATATGAGCAACAAGAAGACGATGTCAATCATCGGAGCAATCTGGAAATTGACCGGTTCTGGCTCGTTGTTACTGAACTTCATGGTGGCGAATGGTGAGAATTAGATTCCGTCGATGTCGCGGCGGCCTTCTTCAATCGGCGACGGGCCATTATGAACTGAGTGGCTATGGTAAGAATAATCGTCTTCGATCGTTGCTGGCGGAACTTGTGGAGAACTCTGTGAGTTGTTCGACTGAGTGCGTCTATTTGATTGGGCTGCGAGGAGAGCCATGAGGTGGGTGGCTGCCGCTTCGAGCTCGGACATGTGTTTTTTCACACGGCCACGGAAGTAGGAGTAGAAGAGAACTGCCACAATACCAATGATTAGGCCACTGGCAGTGGTGATCAAGGCTTCTTGAATACTACTAGCGAGTCGTTGAGTGGCATCAGTATCTAATTGTGAAGACATGGTGCCAAATGCGTTGATCATGCCGATCACTGTTCCGAGCAGACCGACCATGGGAGCGACTGCTCCAATGTCTGAAAGGTAGGAGATGCGTTGGGATAACATACCAGCTTGGCGCGATCCTTCGGCTTCCGCGACTTCACGAACTTCTTTGAACGATACCCCAGAGTTCTTCGTCATGAAGTCGAGAGTCTTCTCAGCAATGCGTGCTATGGATTGGTTTTGACGACTACAGAAGGCTACCATGCCTAGGTAATCACGCTTACGGATAAGGGCTTCGGCGGTCGTCATAAATTTGTCACTAACGACAGCATTACTGCGCAGTGTGAGTATGTAAAAGAAGATCAGGATTACTACGATGACCGAAAGGGCGATCAATGGATACATCACGATTCCTCCCTTTTCTAAGAAATCAACTAAACTCATTTGCTTGGCTTCAGCTGTCGCTGCATCCGGCGTTTCTTGCTGAGCCCATGCGGTAATGGGCACAAGGGCGAGGAATAGTAGGAAAATGGATTTCATGGTTTGCATGCTATTTGCGGAAGCTTAGCGTCAAATGAGACGACTGCAAGCGTAGGAATGTGAAAATTGTTCCACAAGATGAAGCTATTTGCTATCGATACGCTAGAAAATTAGCAGATCTGTCTAAAATTGACACCATTAGAGAATTTACTAAAAAAAGAATTGCACAGATCGAGCCGAATGCTTAGCTTGCGCCACTTCGACTGAACTTCATTGCAATGAAGTTGAATATAAATGGATAGGTGGCAGAGTGGTCGATTGCGCACGCTTGGAAAGTGTGTGAGGCAGAAATGTCTCCGCGGGTTCGAATCCCGCCCTGTCTGCCAGCTTTCTAAATTGATAAACGCCTGCATGTTAACACATTGCAGGCGTTTTTCTTTGGTTTTTGAGGGCTTGCAAATACCTCTGAAATGCACCAAAATGCGAGTTTTTGCAGGTTTTATTGCGCGGTGTGTTGCGCGGTTAAATTTAGTACATAACCTTTTAAAGAGCTCAGAAGACATTTAGCTTTGTTAACCTAAGTACAATACCCCCACATAGCCTAAACCCCTTAAACCCCGTAAAATACTTTGGTGGGTGAAGATCGGTTAATAGTAATCATGCAATTCGAGACATTCCCAAATCGAAGTGTTGTAGGCGTATATTCTCTAATAATTAACTGTATATTTGTGTGTAAGTTTTTTATGTAGTGTTGATTACGTTTTTTTATATAGAGGTGATGAAGAGGGGAGATCAGTTAGTTGACCTGAGGGTCGAACTTTGTTTCAGGATGTGGTGTTACCTAGCTGAACTAAATTAGTCTGAAATCTGGCCAAGACTGGTTTGTAGCTACACCCTCGCTAATCACGGTATTGTCACCGTAGTTTCTGAGAGGTGATTTGCTAAGAATATGCGAGAGGGAGCAAGAAAAAGTGTGTCAACTTAACGGTGTGTTTGAGGGATCTGATAGTTGAATACTCTTCTATAATTGAAGGAAGCTGTGTTAGTTGCTGAGTTATGGAATCAAGCATTGCAACGATAGCTAATATTTTCACCATTATTACATCAGTTCTGGCACTATGGGTGAGTTATGTGACATGGGTAAATCGTTTAGATAAATCTCAAAAAGTGGGTGAACCTAGGTATGTGAAAGATGTTTCATTGATATGGAAGCTCAAAAAAATCAAAAAGTTTTTGTGTCCTCAACGTAAGGTAAATAAGGCCGAAGAGAAGTTTTTGAGATCAGTAGCTAAGAGCGATCATTGCTCATGTAAATGGAAGAAGCTTATCCCTGGACTTTGGTTCTCTAAGCATACAGAGAAAGGTTATATCATTTATTTTACTAAAGCTCAGAAAGGATGGCACAAATTAATGATGTGGTTTGTGCGAGCATTAGTAGGTACGGCAGGTTTATGTATGCTACTGTTTGCATCTGTAACCACTTTTGGCCTCGTAAACTATACACCGTGGTTGCTACTTGGTCATGCTTTCGCTTATTTTGTTATGGCACTCTTGTTTCTATGGTTTGAGAGTGATTATCATACCGCTATGAAAATTGAGAAAATTCAAGAGAAAGATGCTGTTGATGCGAAGTCTAGCAATGAGGCTCGACAGAAGAAAAGAATAGATAAGCTAGCTGGGAGATCCGCGTTAGCTTTAACATCTGAATTTATTGAAAAATGTAATGATGTCTTTGGTGCGTATTTTGATGCTATAGCTGGAATAAAGCAACTGGACGTATGGTTGTTAAATACTCAAGCTGAGCAAATTAAGTTACTGGAAAAAACTGGTTCGGAAGATGCGACAATGGAGTTTATGGATAGGCAGGAATTCACTCATGAATTTGCGGCGACCTCTAAAGATCCAAAAAAAATGGTGCATTTGAGTTCCCAAGGCGATCTAAAAGAGAGGATTGCAGACAGAGGTCAAACAGCACAACTTCTGGCTAATAGTTGTTTAGTAATGATGTACTCAGTGTGGGAGGATGAATACAGGGATTTGTTCGCTACATCTGTAAGGATGGAAAGTAAGTCAGAGTTACGAATGCCCGTTTTTGGAGAGTTAGGAAGGCTAAGGAATGCAATTATCCATAATGATCAAGTGGCAACAGA
Source organism: Herpochondria borealis (assembly GCA_032274145.1). NCBI lineage: Eukaryota > Rhodophyta > Florideophyceae > Ceramiales > Ceramiaceae > Herpochondria > Herpochondria borealis. Next base: position 13,102 of record JAVCKV010353191.1, read on the forward strand.
TAATGTGGCAAAACTACAAATATTTGATTGGTTTGAGATTGGTGAAGCAATTATTTTAACGATAGATAAAGTGGATTATATATTCCAGTCTATGTCTAATCAAATTTACGAATTTGCTGAAAACCTACCCCAACCAATACCCCAAGTAAAATAAGTTGAAAATCTGATGAATATCACAAATGAACAATATCGCCGAGCATATGAGCTAGGGAAACTGCTTTATTCCAATGAAATAGGAATGGCTGAAGCTAGAGCTGAATTGATTCAACTAGGAGTTAGGGTCATCGAATAAATTAACACAGCTAAAGAGGTGAGAAATAGACTTATCGAAGATTTCGGGTATGAAGATGAGAATCTTCTCTGCGTCCGAACACT
>JAVCKV010353302.1:0-13476 GCA_032274145.1 Herpochondria borealis
CAAAAATAACAAACCGCACAAACGCACCGAGGCGCCTCCTCTTCGCGCCCCTGGCGCGACTTCCACCCGAATTGCAACACGACGAGGCTACTGATGATGATGATGTTTAGAACGATGATGTTTATGATGATGACTACGATGAAGATGATGTGGACTCTGCATGTCTCGCCGAAGGCGCGACTCCCCCAAGCAGAAAAACCAACCATCGCTACGGCGAAGAGGATGGATGCGACGCGGCGATACAAGTGTTCTACGTCGCGCCGAAGGCGCGACTTAAGTTTATGATGATTTCAGAGTGTACCATTCTCCCCGCGTATGCCCACCACAGTCTGCCATGAGACCGGCCGACCCGTTACCTTCGTCCCCTTCACTGTGTACGGGGACGCGACCGGTCCGGTCCGACGTCGTCTTCATCACAATCTCGACGCTGTCCAAGAGGAGACCCGCGATCATCCTGCCCGTGAAACCGACCACGACCGTCCCTGGCATCGTCTATCCCTGCAGTGAGGCGGCCATTGTCCCTCTCCAGCGAAGCAACCTGGTTTTTAGCGCAATTACGGGCTCTTGGAGCCCCTTCATACGCACATACCTCGCAACGGCGACGCGGTTTCCAGCCCGATTCCCACTCGACCTATTATCCGTTGGGTCCTAACGTCTCGCCCACCCCGCCACGCACTGTAACACCTCACTCATCAGCTTCGTGGCTTTGCCTTGCCGTATGAGCCGGTCTAGTGGGATCCGCAGGCCTGGTAGACTCTCGAGCACCTCGGACATCGGTACACGCGTCGCCCATACCTGGGCGAACCCGCCGAGCCGGCCGTTCAAGGATTGGTCAGACGGGCGCTGACGAGCAAAGGAACCAGGCCCACCTACATCTGACGAGGCGCCTCCGGCGCCTCTTACTCTTTCATGAGACGGATGAACCTGAGCCCCCGAACCGCGGAGCCCGAAGACGATGAAAGCCCCGTGACTGCTAAGAACTAAATTGTCGCGGCGATTATCGGTGTTATGCCTGAGTTAATGCTCGCCGCGAATCTATTGGTAGACATGGGTGCCACCATGAACCTTCTTTGAGAAAAGTTCCTGCCACGAACGTGGCAGTCATCTGTTCAGCCTTACACAGGTATCGTGTTAAAATCGGCCAACAACTATTCTCTTGCAAGTCTTGGCTTTATCCGCTTCTTTTTATAATAGGAGACTTACGAGTCAATAGAAGCTTCGAGGCGGTCCTAAAAATAATTCCCCGTGTCCTGGTGAGAACCCCCTTTACAGAAAATTTTCATGGGTACATTCCTACTGGAATTTTTAACTGTCTCTCGCGACTCAAAGTGCGTGTCAATCTTGACTATTGACCAGCCGGAACTGATAATGGACTCTGAAGAAAAACGAAAGGTAGATGAATCCAAAACAATTTCGACGTGAATTGACTTCCGCCGCTCAGGAACTTGCCGACAATCATGGGACAACCGGAAAACGTGTACGAGTTTCCAAAGCTCCATGGCTCAAAACTTTTTCACAAACGCCCATCATTGTAATTTTTCAAATACCGGGCTTGGTCGTCATCAGTCCCTACGATAAGTCGCTGCCCAAACGAATGACGCTCGCAGCCCGCGGCTTCATATAAATCAACCCTGAAAGACCCCACTACTTCTTAATAGGCAAACTTACGGCCACTGCAGTGCACGTACTTAATCACATGAACGTGACTCTTGCAAAAGATGTCCCGCATATGCTTCTTTCTATCGACGCCTTTTCATAGACTACAACATTCCCATCCGACATCCCTTCCGTCAACGTCTTGAAGAACGCGGACGGTTTTTCAGGCTAACCAGGAAGGTAAGAATCACGAGTCGACAGGAATTACCGAGGGGCCGCAGAAAGAACAAATACACAGCTTCATAACTGCCAAAAATGTCAACTGGGCCGGTCAGGCGAACTGAAAGTAAGTGTAGAAAGAAGAATGGCGCGAAAAGTCCGTCGGGCACGAAGTTTGAAAGAATCCGTGACATAATTCAAAGTATATTTGAGCCTTACCAGTCCATGTGGAGTGGCCAATCGTGACAGGCCAGAGCGACAGATCATCACATCTAATTGACGACAAACTCTCGACGAGTCCATAATGCCGAGACGGACAGACTCAGCGCGCGTTTTAAAGAAAGAAGATTAAGACTATGGTATAAAAGGGAGCCATAAAGCTCGCAAAACTGACTAGGCTTCCCCCATAGTCTTTGCAAAAAAACCGGACGGATAACTCTGGTTCTTTGTGGATGATATAAGACTCAATGAAATCACTGCCAGAGCCTCGTATCTCATCCAACGCATGGATGAATGAGTGGAATCTATAGGGGACACAACCGTCTTCTACAGACTGGAATATAACTCAGGTTATTGGAAAATTCCAATGACTGAAAGGTACAAAGAAAAGACGGCGTTCACGTCGCTCAGTCGTCTGTTAAGGTTCAAGAGAATCCCCTTCGGCCTGAAAGAAGCTCCTGGAATGTTCCAGCGGTCTGCAGACGTGATCCTCGCGTCTGTGAAGTGGAAAAATGCGTTACTCTGTCTAGACGACTTAATTGTATACTCAGTATCTGCAGAAAAATATTTAAACCATTTGGACACTGTGATACGCTTGATACACAAGGCACGTTTGAAACGAAAGGGCCGCATAACTGTCACTTCTTTAAGGAATCAGTCGATTAACTAGGCCACTTGGTCAGTCCCAGAAAGCTTTAAGTCGCCACACGGGCTACAGAGGCTGTTGAGAAAAAAACATCACCCCGGAACTTGACAGAAACCAGGTCCTTTTTAGGTCTTTCAAACGTCTACTGAAGATTTGTCCCCAATTTCTCGCAAATCGCAAATCCGCTGAACCGCAAGCTCGAGAAGGGGTAACCACTGAAGTGGGGAGACTTAACAGACATTGAAATGAATGCCTTTGAAGAGTTGAAGTCCAGGTTGGTCATAACGCCCATTCTGGCCTTGCCCAAGCTCGGTAAGTCTTGAATCATCGAAAAAGATGCCTGTTATGTACAGGTGGGCTGTGTAATTTTACATCATAAAGAAGGATAAAATAATCCAAAGCCGATAGGTTACTGGTCAAGGTCCCTATCAAATGCTTAGAAGAACTACAAAACCACTGAGAAGGAGTCTCTCGCAATAGTCTGGGCAGTCTTGACCTTAAGACCCTATCTTGAAGGCAGTCGTTTCACCATTCCAACCGACCGTGGAGCCTTAAGATGGCTAATGAGTCTTTCCGATGCTTCTGGTCGACTCCAGAGATGGATTTTAAGAATAAAAGTGTTCGACTACGAAGTCAACCACCGACCAGGCGCCCAGCATAAAGCAGCGGACGCCATGTCACGACTGCGAACAGACCGTGTCGACCAAAAAGAATCGAGGACGACATAACTGCCATAGCTCTCGCTGAAGAGCTCGTAAAGGACGTATAAGATGGGAACGAGGAAAATGAAAAAAGACTACTTGAAAACCATTAAACCTCAAAAACAGGGAAACTGAACCCTGGCCTCCAAGAAGTCGTTGCGCTGGTGAAATACCAAATGGAAATTAAGACTATCGAATTGAAGGCAATTATAGCCAAGAAAAGAGAAGAAACCATATATCCGCACTACGAACAAGAGTCTACAAAAGCGTGAAGTGTTTTCCATCTCCAAGACAATGGTCTCCTTTTTGCGTGTCTCCATTAGGCGGGGAAGTTCATACAGTCGTTCCCGAAACTTTTCATCTCAAAGTCCTTTATCTGGCCCACTACCCATTGTTGGTCTGACAACCTCGTGGCTAAAAAATGTACGAATCCTTGAAACGGAAGTAGTTTTGGGCACAAATTGCAAACGATGTAAGACTGTCGCCAATGATCCGAAGCCAGAGGAACGAGGTTCACGAACCAAAAGCCTATGAAGTTATTCTCGGCTAAAACGTCGCTAGACTGTATAGCCATGGATCTTCTGAGTGCTTTTTAAAGGACGGAAAGCGATTCAACAGACATTGTGGTAATTACGGACCGTTTCTCCAAACTGGCACAAGTGATTCTACTTTCTTGGACTACTTGACTCTCAGTCACTAACGCCTTTGTGGATAACTATGTCAAACCCTACGGTATGCCGATCCGCCTGTTGACCGATAAGGGACCTAAGTTTGTCGCTAAGTTCTTCGAAGGGGTCTGTTTTATGTTAGAAGTAAATCACGTGGCTACAACAGCCTATCATCAGCAAGGCAATGGGATGACCGAAAGGTAAACCAAACCTTTGTCACCCGCCTTCGCGTCTTTTTAGCCGAGAACGTGAAAAACTGGGACCGGCTCATTCAGCCGCTTGCCTACGCCTACAAAACTAAAGTCCATTGCACGAATCGTGAGACTCCTTTCAGCCTTGTTCTCAACCGACAGCTGCCCAATATAATAGCCAACGAAGAGGACCCCCTCCCGCAAGTAGACGCTCTCAAGCCTAAAGAAGCCCGTCTTTATTTTATCTAGCGGACCAAGTCTTTATAAAAACTGCTCCATCCGTGGGCCAGGCAGCCTCCAAATGAATGGATGAAGAACCAAAGGGTAAACTTCGCAATAAGATACATGCAGCTTACAATCTCTTACAAGTGAGGGGCGAGTCTGTCGAAGTCGTCAAGGGAAAAATCGATGATGTGGTCTCAATAGACCACCTATTAAAGGCATCTCCAACCTTGGACCCAAATAATCTGAAGCCACAAGGCCCCTCCACCTCCCCCATACAAGGTAACTGACCCACCCCGTGTGACTAAACAGCCACAATCTCCACCAGCATCGCCGTTTTCGTCTAGCGTAGGAAATGACAATACTCCTTCAAAGAGAGCAGGCAACGAGGCCCATCAGTCTGAAACAAGCCCCGAGGCGATAGAGCATGAAGACGCAAAGTCTACACAGAAAGACAAAACTGACCAAAATACCGAGAAGGAATATGTAGTCGACCACATTGTGTTTTTTCGTCAACCTCAAGAAGGCACGTTCTACAAATTCCGTTTATGGAGCTCTAAATCTTCAGAAGACACATTGGAACCATCCAAGAACATCCCGCACAACATTCTTGCACGGTTAAATGGGGCTCAGGCTACAAGGAAAGCACTCCAACGCCGACGAGGACTTCGGCGTAAAAAGGGGAGGATGACCTGACACAGGAAAAACTACTTAAACTACTTTTCCCAGGAAGGCTCTAAACACAAAAAGACAACACAATTTACGAAAAAGAAGGACATACCGGAAAACATGAGACGCACAAAAAAGGCTAAAAACGAATAGAGACGAAGGCGTTTGGACCCAGATGGAAGAGACCGGCTCGACTAACCAGAATTGGCCGTATCAGCGGCTTCATGGAACGAGTCAAGGGCGTCAGAGACAGCCGCCTGCGTCACACTGGAGAAACGCGCCGTAAGGCCACCAAGAACAGAACATACTTTGTTGTGAGACTGGCCCAAGGCCAACTCGGAAGCAAGACGCTGAGTTGCGGAAGTTGCAGGAGCCAACAAGGCACGCTCGAGGTCCGCATTCGCCTGCGACAGAATCCTGTCTAACTGCTAGAGACGACCATGCAGGGCGTCGAAGGTCGACCCGGCCGAGTTCCGAGTGGCCGCGGCCAAGCCCTGCTGAGACTGACGAATCTCGTCTTGTAGGGCATCGAACTCGGTTTGAGCCCCATCTCGGTCCGCCCGCGACTCCTACATAATTATTTTTAGAGCCAACATCTCACGCTCACGAGCCGCAGGGTCAACCGATCGAAGGGAACGCAGATCGGACTCCTTACGCTTAAGGTCCTCACGAAGACCAAGAAATAATCCGTTGCGTTCTTGCACCATGCGCTCTGCAGTCTCAAGAGCCACAGCAGCAGCTGACTTAGAAACCGCCAACTCGCTGGAAAACCGCTCCACGTTCTGAAAAAGCGCCCCTCCATGGTCGCGTTAACTTGAGTCAGCTCTACGATGCGCGTCTCGAAATCATGGACACGGCTCTGGATAGACACCAGACGACTATGAGACGACGCGGCTTTCACCGCCATTTACGCCAATCTTAGTCTCCTTCCCATTTCCTCCACCGCTTCGACTTCCGTTCGCCCGATCTCTATCACCAAAAGCCCCAAGTCGGCCCAAAGACCAGAAGTGTTAACTTACTCCCACTACTTCGCAAATAATCGATCCTTCCCCATGAGATCGGTTAGGAACGCATGAAACGGCGACTTGAAGAATCCTATGTGGGTAACAAGAACATGTGGTGGCCGGGCTCTAAGATAAATCCTTCCCCAACCAACCACGAAGCATTAAGCTAAACCACAAAATGGCGAATTCACGGCGGTCCGGCTTCAGCGTAGCCCACGCGTTGCGTAGATCTGCTGTGGTCGCCGTGCCTCTTGCATCCGCCCCTCTCTGTTGATGATTGTTCATCGCTTCTAAAGCACGCTGGTTGTGCTTCGTAGAATGTGTCGCCGCCAAAGACTCGGAGTAATTTTTCTTGAGTCAGATAAATAGATATACAGAGAGAGTCCGCACGTAGGAGACAAGCCAGACGTCGCTTACATATCACGGGGGTGGCGCTCCTCGTCTTTCTAGAGAGACACTCGGCATTCTGAATGTGCATTAAAGTGCGTCAGAGGCTCTATACTTGCCGCTGACCTTCACGATTGTACATGTGCACAAAAGCATACACACAGCGTGGATTTTCACTTTTTCAAAAAGCCAATTTCCTCTGAAATACGAACATTTTCGTAAAAATCTTTGAATTTTTTGGATAAATTGCTGGAGTAGGCGCGTACCAGTGGAGGAGTAGGATTGCTTCAAGGTAATTACGGGCAGAAGCCCGGAAAAAGTGAAGGGTACAGAAGCTGGTTAGTCCCCCCCGCCCTCGGTCTCATCTCCTCTGAGACCGGGGCCAGTGTTTAAACACCCTTCCGGTGCCACCCACAAGTGCTGCGTGCGCACCACAGATGGTGCGCAAGTAGCATTGGTATAAGTTACGGAAGGGTGGCGGTTGTAGGGCCAAAGCGGATATTGGCCGCGCGTATAATCTGGTGGACATCAATTTAACTACCGTGCCGCGCACAGCGCGACATGCCACCCTTTGTCCCGTGACGACAAAAGTAAGAGGAGGTCGTGTAAGAACCGGCAAATAAAAGGAAAAAAAGTTAAAGGGAACTAAAAGGAAATAACACGCAACATGTATGACTATATTTGTTGTCAACCATGATTTTTCATGGTACGAACCACGAAAAAGTCTTTGTGCGCCGTATGCAGTTTCTGTACGTAAATCGTTGTTTTGCACAAAGGTTTTTTTCAGGTTTTTTTGAGCACCATTTCACGCAGTGAATGAAGGTCATTGTTGTGCAACTGTGATTATTTCACAGTGGAAAGTATGAATTTTAGGATAATGGACGTAACGGTCGTTCAAATCGTAGCGGTTGTGAACACCGAATTTTTCGCCCCTCATCCTGGGGGCTTCGATCGCCCTTCACTGTTGTGTTACGGTACTGCGAAAAAGCATGGTACGGTAAAACATGGTACTGGGTAAAGGGGTTGTTGAATAAGTACAAGTACAAACGGGTAATTTCACCGCTACGCAGAAGTTGACTTGTCGCTGAGTAATCTCAAGTCCTTTTCATTCTAAATGAGTTTTGTAAAAAACTCAATGTAGCACCTCCCGTTAAGCTGGATTTTCATTAAGATTTTTGGGCAATGTATTAAACGTATTGAAAGGACCTCTGCCTAAAATTACTACTTCTGGAAGTCTAACTTGCACCTCTCTCAGTCTAATTCCTTCCGTCCGTTTCGCGTGCGCACTGTGCGCCGTGATTCTATCTGAACCTCTCCACATCCCAGAAATCGCGAAGATAATCTCACTTGAACGCGCATTTTCGAAGTTGCCAAAATCCCCAACTCCGCACTCCTTCTCTTGCGGGACGGAAGAGAAGACGCAGTTACTGGTATCCAATTATGCGCTTGCGAATTCCACCACGCTCACCTTTGTGCGTGCAACATCGGTCTGTCCTTCTGGAATTGTCTGTACTTGAGCGCAGATCGATCCAACAAATATGCGCAGGGGGCTAGCGGTTTCCGTCTTGTCTAACTGCAGGGCTCCCAGTACGCGCGTCATATGTTGGGAATGTCGCAAGTGCTGGTTGAGTACAAGCGCGAAAATGTCTGCTATTGCAGTCTAACCCATCAAAGTGGACATGGCACACGCCTTCTTGAAGACAATGTGGGCCTCGGCGATCTCCCGTGCTTGACTGAGCAGTTCCTGCAGCGACGGAATTAACATGAATCCATGAAGCGATGTACCCGTCACACTGCTCGATACGTCATCAACGATCATGCGAAAAGTGTCATAGTCAGCGAGGTTCTTAAACTTAATCGAACCGTACTGCAAAGATGTCCGGAACGGTATTGAATGGTTTTATGATATCTGCGCGATGAGCTTGCGCATGAGCTCCAAGATGCGCGTCCTCCATATCACAATCTTTTCGGACACCATATGCAGGGCCATTTCGCTGTGATCGCACTGCTCTTTAGATTCCACCTTTCCCTCGAGCACTGTAAGGCGGTGTATCCTATCGTTCCTGATCCTTGTTGAGTGCAGTGCGGCTGGTGCGGTGACATATCCATTATGCGATGTGTTGATACGACCCCATTACGGTGCGAAGACATTTCTACGGTCTTTGTGGCAGGGGCTCGATGAAATATTGCTTCTTTTGCATCAATTTTTTTGACCGGGTATGTTTTCTGCAGCGGCGCGCGGCTCTTCTCTACGTTCTTGGTGAGAATTGGGCGCCCGGCCTCCCAATCAGCATCTCCGTCGTTTCCTTTCCCATCTTCAGCAACCTTACAAATTGAATGGCACGATTTGTTCCCATCGCGGCACTGAAAAGTCTTCTTGGCCTGGAACACGAAAGACTCTTCACACTTGTTGTATGCTCTCAATGCGGCGAATTAAATCACAGCGGTTGCCTTGAAAATTCCGGGCCTGTGTTGTTCGCGTAACCTGAGCACAGGTGCTGGCCATCAAACGGAGTCATCCCCGTCGTTGAAGTGTACTTGGATCGTTTCGTACACTCTTGGGACATAATAAATTGCTTCTCAATCACCGCGCGGCGAGGTTGATGGTGCGGACATTTCCGATACACATTTTTTGCTGTGCACATGGAACGTCAGGCAAACATGAAGGTTCGTTCAACCCCCGAAGACGCTTAGAACAATCTGAAACATTTCCCATGTTAAGTCCAGGAGGGGGCGATAATCTTCGTCCGGAACGGTTCGACGACCGTACCAGAAGACGTCGGTTACCTTTTACGCGTCCATACAGTAGCGGCCCGATGACGAGATACTTTTTCCCAAACTACCAGCGCTTCATACATACATCCTTGCGGATCACATTGTTCTGGGCCTAAAATTGTGTCTACAAGGTTTTTTCTGTACGTTCCACGATACACAAAAATATGAGGACACCAATAAGAACACAAGAACCAGTGATGCGATTCAAAATCGTTAATTTTGATGTGACAACGGGTAAGACATCAGAAGCGCAGCACGGCGATTGAGTTCCGTGCAACCGTGAATAAAACATGTCATAACACGTGGTTGTGTAAATCAACCCGCGCTGGATGTTTTCATACATAATCCCCTGTACTTATGCGTACTTTAGTGAGTTCTTTGCATGCCCGTAGGCGCGCGCTAGAGTTTCGAGTCTTTAAACCAGTTACTGGTATAAAAAATATTCCCCGTTGACATCGCAGCACGCCAACCGGAGCTGACGCACGTCGGATGTAAAGAGATTGAGCGAAGCAATTCCGGTTACTTCGTCTCTCCTCTTCATTATCGCTTGAAGCATACCCCAGACCGGTTCTTGAGACGTGTACCGGAATCAAACGTCTCAACCTGCGACGAACGGAAAGTACGCATATGAAGCGCTCCTTGTCTCAGGCCATGTAGCCGCGAAGGACGAGGAAGCTTCCGAAGCGGGATTCTGGGCAGCTTGTTTCACAGGCGCTAGCCGCAGAGGCTCAAGCAAGCGAGTCGTGGTCCACATCTCAGACGACCTCTATTGTGTCGGCCGGACCGGTACGAAAGAAACAAGCTCAAAACCCACGAAGAACTTTGGGGCCGCGCGGCATAGTAAGGTATTTCCTTCCAAATTGGAATTATTCCAATGGAAAAGGGCGACCGTAGTAAGTTGTCATCAATCTCCTCTGAGTTAATTTCTTTTCTTCTTCGTCATTCTGACTCCCTCAGGAAGATTTAGCAGGATTTCTTCAGCAAGCTGCCAGCTGTGAAAGAAATCCGGTCCAATGTTCCGTCTTCATCAGTTAATGAAGGTAATGCCGCGCGGCTAACAAAGAACCAACGACGTAGTGACGTGGGCACTAGCGATGTTTCTTTTAAGCCCGCAGGTGGTCAAGTTGAAACTCGTAGGGATGGTTACGAATATGTGATGTACAAGCACTTCCTGGAAATAATGAAGGTGTTCAACCGCGCAGTTATGAGATTTTCAATCCTTGACTGTGCAGTTGAGCATATCTTGTATTGTACTGAAGGAAATGTACTGTCTCCAACAGCCTGCAAAAACTCCATCAATGTTATGTACTTCTCCCGTCAGGAAAACAAAAAGAAGGACAGGTACAAGTCCGGGGTGGGGCTCGCAGCTAGAAATTACAGGAATAAAATCATCAAGAAGGCCATTTTGCTCGCGCGAGCACGAATGGAGAAAAGGATGGTTAAAGAAGCACTCAGGTCCTGTGATAAGGATTGTTTGTGAAAGGTCCATGCAGAAGATAATTAAATCACGCAAGTGCACATCACCAAGGTTCAAGAACGACACGAGAAGGCCACGACTAGAAAAACTGGTGCCTACTGCCGTGCGTCTATCAAAAAAGTGGCTGCCATCGAGCGCAGCAGCAAAGATTAGTTCTTGATTTACTCAGTCTAAAAGGAGATCATGGGAAAGTTTCAATAGAGCAGGAAGAATCTGCGATAGAATTCTGTCAGAAGACCGGGTACATATTCCAAGACTGGAAGCAGTGAATTGACGTGCGCGTCACGGATAACAATCTGGACACCTAATGGCTTGTGTCGCGCGGAGAGATGGAAACTAAGTTCATAAGTGCCATTCAGGGGTCCGCGCTGAATAGAGATGACGGTATGGCTTCCACGCGGAATGAAAAAAAATTCAAGGCTGTCATCGAGGAACTAATGAAGGCCAGTATACGCATTCAGAACGATATATTTATAAGGATCCCGTCGGGCAAGAAAGCGAAGGGCGTGCGCGGCACTCCATGTCAAAATCCAGCTATACTACGCCGTTTGCTATGGTTCTTTTATATCGCAGTGTAATTCCAGGCGAATTGCTGCAGGATTTCTATCAAATAGAAGGAGTATCATGTACTCATTGGATTAAACAAGCATAAAAATCCGGGTTGCTTATGGAATCGGGCTGCTATTCCGTGATATGCTTGATAATGTACCGCTGCGCAGAGTTAACGACGGTAAGGAATCATGGGATGTACCGGCGCCGTTTGGGTAAGAGTATGGTAAGGATGCGTACCGTGAGCTGTTGCAACTTCTGTGTCCGCCAAAAAGTACTTCGGACCGCTGAACTGGGCGCGTTACATCTGAAGTTCCACCATAGTTTTTCCGCGCGGAAGATTTGACTATGAAACGAGGTATTGATGAAAGCGCCGGCGTCGGCAGTGAGGATAACTGGAGGAAGATAGGCATTTGTGGCACAGGAAAATGGTCCAAAAACTCGCAAGCTGCGTATGCGGGTTCTGATTACCACAGGGAAGTACACGCAGGAAAAAGTATATCTGATGTTCGGACGGGGCATTTTACTTCACTGCAAGCTCCTTTTCGTCCAATTTACTATGAAGATGAAGGAGAGAATGGTGATTAAAGTGGTGAATGTATAAAGCTGCGCGGCGATGTTCATAACAAATTATTTTTGTGATGAGAAGAACGGACTTGCCGGAGCGCAATGTCATGAGTTGTTGTCCCAGAATTTCTTTTCGTTCCGGAGACCAGTGTAGTGTGCACCGGTAGCTCGGAGGTGCACGTAATAAAAGGGGTGAGGCGTGGTAGAGCTACGTAGACGGGCGGCAAGACCCAGGCTGAGAAGGAGTGATACCCGTGTGGCTGAGCGCTAGACTGTGCTTCATTTGGTGCGCGCTTTGACATCACGCGGCGCGATTAACCACTGGCTTGAAGTTGGAGAAGTAAAAAAGGAAGCTGAAAGAGGGTAAAAAGACAAAAACCCCAGTGGAAACTGTACTGTAAAATTCTACTGCTAGCTCAGAACTTGGTGCTGGGAACTTGCTTGTTCCTTTCTACTTGCCCATCGCTCTGGTGAGCAATGCCTTAAGTATTTATCCTGCCCGACTATATTTCTCGTCGGACGCAAGTACAGATAGGAAAAACCTGGGCGAATCGCTCACATAGCACGCACGCACGCCTGGAGGGGCGCGCAACGTGCGACCGTCTTCTCATATATCACAACTCCAGGGCCTTGTATCGAATATTGCACCTTGTAGTATGACGCAAAGGGGGCCGCGCACCGACGCCGGGTAAATAGGCACGTGTACGCCCATCCTGGGTGGTCGAGGTCGGCTGCCACTTTGCCACTTCGCCACTTCGCTACTCGCGTCGGGCAAAATTCTGAGGCACTGTACGACTCCGCAACTTAGCCACTCCACCACTTTAGAGTGCCACGGTTTCTGATTGGTCGGATTGTGTGGCTCGCTCACTGGATACTGCTGTTATATCTTTGTGTCGTGCAAATTTTGCAGCGCGGATGCACGTGAGCGCAAAGACAAACCCACACCAAACGCAAGGGAAAAGCAAGGAATTGCAACGAACGGTGTTCGAAGTCCCTCTTTTGAGGCAGGTCAGTTGGGGTGGTAGAGAGTGACGCGAAAGCGTCGGGTCTCAGAATCTTCCGCTGAGAACGGATAAAAAGAAAGCGAAAAAGCCAGGTAACTGGCCAGAACTGGCGTACATAGGACCGGACAGGACAAGGCGTAGGACGTCAGTCCGAGAGCGAAATACGGTGTAAACCGAGGTTGCTTACCGTAGCAAGAAGGCGAACCCGTAAGGGTTATGGGTTGAGGGGAAAGATAGCAAGGCGACATCTGGAAGGCAAAAGTGGTATGCCGCGGTGATGAATGTCGGTTGTCCGAGTTGTGAAACCCAGCCGAAGACTGTCGGGTATAGTAGCTTTACTGGCACGTGAGTGCTTGGGTGTGACGTTGAATGCGCCCTGCAGCCGAGTGATTGTTTTGAAGCTGCAGTAATGCAAGAGGCACTTAAATACAGTAGACTTGGCGAAGACCATCACACACGGTAGCTTTCCGAAGTACGCTTTCGTGTGTTGTACTCTGTCCCGTTGGACTTTCCTAAGGTTTTTTCTTGTCACCCGAGGATCGATCATTCTCCCCCTAGTCTCTCAAGGACCAAGTTTTTGAC
>JAVCKV010353524.1:0-41381 GCA_032274145.1 Herpochondria borealis
GAACTAGGAATTACTGACTATGAAAGAATAGAGATTGCTACATCCCAAAATGATCCCAATATTATCATGGCGCTTGTTGAAGATGATGCTGAAAATAATAGAAATAGATTAAAAACTATATTAAAATCAACTGACAAAGGAGAAACATGGGCTGCAAAAGATGGAGGCTTTGGATTCGTTAGTACTATGGCACGAGATCAGGCTTGGTACGATTTATCTATAGCGATAGACCCCAACAACAGTGATAGAGTTTTCATCGGTGGTATTAATCTATATAGAACAACAAATGGGGGTACCTCTTGGGTAGAAATGTCTAAATGGCAATCAAACCAAACCCCCTATGTACATGCAGATCAACACTTTGCGCAGTTTATTGATGGTTCTTCGGAAAAGATGTATTTTGGAAATGATGGTGGTGTATGGATTACTGAAAATGCAACAGCTTCTGTTCCTAATATTAGAGATATAAGTCAAGGATATATAAGTACACAATTCTATGCTTGTGACATTCACCCTGAAGCTGGCAATGATTATTTCCTTGCAGGAGCTCAAGATAATGGATCTAACTGGCTTACTAGTTCTGGTGTAGGTCCAGCAATAGAAGTATTTGGAGGTGATGGTGCATTTTGCCATATCAATCAAATAAATCCTAACATAATGGTTGTAGCTATTCAGTTTGGTGGCTTTTATGCTACTACAAACGGTAATTTCAATTCTCTTGACACTTACAATCAACCTGGTGAAGAAGAGATAGCTTTTATCAATCCGACTGAGATGGATGACGTAAATAATTTTTTATATTCTGGTCATTTAGATGGCGAATTCTTTAGAACTGATATTATAACGAAAGCAGCTACTGCTATAAAAATACCCCAAATATTTTCCGATAAAGTCAGTGCTTTAGAAGTGGATCCTAACGATTCTAACTTATTATACCTTGGTACAGATGGTGGGAATATAATTAGAGTAACCAACCCAAGATCTGATAACCCAAGTGGAGAATTACTACGAAATGGAACTGGCTATGTGCGCAATGTAAATGTAGATCCATTAGATTCTGATAGACTACTAATAACATATAGCAACTATGGTGTAGAAAGTGTATTTTTATCTGAAGACAAAGGTGCAACTTGGACATCATTAGAAGGAGACCTACCTGACATGCCAGTAAGATGGGGAATATTTAGCCCGGCTGATAATAAGAAAGTTGTCCTGGGTACTGAAACAGGAGTCTGGGAAGCTACAATAGATGGTGCATCTACTAACTGGACCAACATAAGTCCTGAAATTGGTCTTGGAAGAGTTGATATGCTTAAATATAGAAAGAGTGACTTAGAAATACTTGCAGGTACATATGGAAAAGGATTGTATACATCTGGACGTTTTGCAGTACCAAGTATTTCATTCGACAATAATAATATAGCTATCTCTCCAATTGGGGAATTTAATGATGATTATTGTAATTTAGTAGATAAGAGAACATATACAATCAGTACTCCTATCCCTTTTGATACAGATGCTAACATCGCAATTAATGTAAATGCTTCAAGTACAGCGGTAGAGGATGTAGATTATACCATTGAGGAAACTGCGCTTGTTTTACCAGCTGGACAAACTTCAATATCATTTGACATTCTGATATTTAACAACGCAACTGTAGACGGTGATAAGTTATTAGATATAACTTTAGAAGCCGATCAAGACGTACTAAGAGACAACTTGAAGATCAATATTCTAGAAAATGATGAAGTATTTAGTATCCAAGGAGTGAGTACAGACATTGTTGTTGGAGAAGGAACACTAGAAGGCGGGAATGTATTCCAAGGATATTGGGGAAATACTAGAACTCAAGTATTGTATAATAAAGATGTAATTGACGCTACTGATTTGGCTCCTGGTTTAATTGGTGAAATATCTTTTGATGTTCTTGAGAAAGGAAGTTCTGCTCCTTTCCAAAACTTCACTATTTCTATTGCGGAAGTATCTAATGCTGAAATGACTGATGATGATTTTATCGAGGATGGAGATATGACAATCGTATATTCAGGATCAGTTACGACTGAGGTAGGATTAAATAGAATCACATTTGACACTCCTTGGGAGTACAAAGGTGAAAACGGTCTATTAATAGAGTTCTGTTATGACAATCAAGGCACTACTGATGATGATAAAATCGCAAGTTCCGTAGCTGATTACACTGCACTGGTAACACAGTTTGCTGATAATCAGGATGGATGTACAGCTGTTGGTAGTAAAAAGGTTGCACAGCAGTTGCCAAACTTAATTCTTACAAATGTAGGCCCTAAAAATATATTCGATCAGATTGAAAAAGTATTCTCTTCTGTTATTGATGGAGGCGCGACTGCGTATTTTGCAGGTGGAGATAGTCTATTGTGTGCTGTTGAAAATCTTGATACTGAAGAAGCATGTGTAGCCGCTTTACTTTTCAGTAATTCTGGAGAAATGAATACAGAGTATAACATGTTATACATAGATAGAATCCATGCAATCATTAGTGATGGTGACCAGGATCTTTCAGTAACTATTTTCATGCCTAAGGATGGAAGTGAAGAATGGTTCAGTAATGATATAAAAGGTCTATATGCTGCGAATGAGCCAATAGAAGGAGAACAAATCATATGGGAATACTTAGATATCACTCTAGTAGAATCAAATTCAAAATATATCGCGTTTACAATGCCATATGTAGGAGAAGGCGGCTATACAGTAGGGCAAGAGATGTTCTCTTCATCAACAGATATCGAGTTTGATGAATCATATGATCAAGTAGTGATCTTCGATCTTACAGGTAGAGTTGTCTCTAACTCTGAAGACTTAAGTGACAATATGCCTACTGGTATATACGTACAATCATACCTTAGAAAAGGAGCTATTGTATACAGTAAGAAGATATTTGTAGATTAATATAACTACATCGATTAATAAAAAAATAACCCTATCACTTGATTGTGATAGGGTTATTTTTTTTGTTTGATTTGTTTGATTTGTTTGATTTATGGAAAGCGGAGAACCATGGTCATTTTCAATTTATTGAAAGCTTTTTATTAAGCGGTCAGTAAAATCATATTCAAGAATTTGAGACTAGAATGACGTGCTTAAACTTGGGCTGGTGTTTTAAAAGCCGTAGCCGTAAAAGATTTTTTTTATTAGCGTTTATGCGAAACAACTTATAATACGCTAATGAATCACCGTAATATATTAGCGAATCGAGTAACCAATATTCTGTTGCCTTTAATCCTGAGAATTAGATAGCCCCATTCTTTAAATTGGCCCTGGTGTTGCAGAAAATGTGCTAGGTTTTATTGGTGTAGCTGTGCAACATTTTACTGTACTTTTATGAAATTATCACAAGACATTGGCAATGGCGTTTATCGACTATAGTTTCGTTATAATCACATCCTCTATCTTATCTCCCGCTTCTATATTATGAACTATATTCATCCCATCAGTAACCTTACCAAATATAGTGTATTTGCCACTTAAGTGCATTGCTGGAGAATGCGTAATAAACCATTGCGTACCTTCGGTATGAAGTCCTGCAGATGCCATTCCTAAATACCCCTCATCCTCATAGTACAATTGTGGCACTTCTGATCTAATCGTGTAGTTGAGGCCGCCATATCCATCTCCTCTTGGGCATCCACCTTGTATAACAAAATTGGGCACTACTCTATGTATTCCTTTTCCATCATAAAAATCATCTTTTGCTAACTTCAAAAAATTAGATACACTCCCTGGTGCATGTTGCGTATACATTTCAGCTCTTATTACTCCTTTTTCTGTCTTTATTGCTACTTGTACAGAATCCCCATATTGACTAAATATTGACCAATCAATTGGATTATTATAATCTGGTGTCTTAGCGACAAACTTTTTATCTGATAAGAAAGCAATCGCTTTACCAAGGCTATTATACGTTTCAATTTCCTTAGGCAAAGAAAGTTTTGATTGTGCTGCACTTAAAAAAGATGCATCTTCGATCAGTGGTTTCAAATTCAATGCTTCATCAGCAAACAATTCCCCGTACACGGCTAAACTGCCAACATCACCTTTTGCTATTTCAACTTTTAAGAGTTCTATTATCTCACCTTTCACTCTAAGGTGACCACCTCGATATGCTTTTACAAAATTAGGACTTGTCATCAACTCTGTAATTGCAGACGCTGCAGTGGATTTGATTATTGGGGACTTCGAAGCAGCACTTATATCTAATATATCTTGATAGTTATATGGATCATATCCAATAGAAGACAAGTATGCAGCTTTTTCATATTCATTTGTTGCATTATCAATCTTTACGATGATCTCTTTCTTTAATTTATTCTTTGTGTTGGTGTAGTATACAGGCATGTGCTTTAAAATAGCACTGTATATTTTGGCCTGCACACTATAATGTAGACTATCACTCAAATAGTTCTTGTAGATCGTAGCATCATTACTATTCCCCTTATTTACAAGATAATTAGCAGCGGTGTTGGCGATGTGCAGATTATCATTTTTTATCAATCCTAAGATTGGTTCTATGACTTTTATATAAGGGAAGTTATACATCGCCCTTACTATATTGGCCTTTACTCTATAATCTTTCTCGTTATTAAATTTGATTTCTAATGCTTGATATACTTCTGGGTCTCTGGTTTTGCCTAAAGCCAGAGCAACTGCCATTCGTACGTTCACATCCTTATCTTCATTTAATACTTGAACAAGTCTATTTTTATAGATATCCAAATCCAAGTCCTTTGATCTAGCTAAGTAACTGGCAGCTATTAGCTTAACTTTGTCAGGAAACCCCTCTTCAGTAAGATATTGGACCAACTTGTCTGTACCTTCTGTAGTCGTCATTCCTCTTAGCGCGTAATTATATATAGCCCTTGACTGACCTGTGAGTAGTAATGTATCCGTAACTCGATAGGTAGAAACCGTGGCCAATGCAGGTAATAAGTTCTTACCGCCTATCTTACCTATTGATTCGATTATGGTGGCATTATAAATATTATCAACATCCAAAGTATCTTTTGTCTTGAAGGCTTTGAGGAGTTCAGTCACGGATCCTTTATCTCCAATCTGACCAACGGCGTAGGCCGCAGCGGTCCTGACTTTCATTACAGGATCATACATCAACTTATAAAGAGAATCTAACCCTTTTACGGATTGGAAAGATGCCAAAGCATTTGCGACCATAAATCGATATGAAGGATCAAAATCACTTGTAAAAGACAACAAACTATCTAACTTTTGTTCATCTTGATACCTATATATGCGTTGAAACTCGCTATCATTTACATCTAAGGTAACCTCTGTTATCGGCTCCTGAGTTACTGGTATACAACCCATTACAAATGTTGATAATATAAATAAGTATATGTAGCTAAGTTTCTTTTCCATCTTGATTGTATTAGATCTAGATGTAGTACAAATATTGTGCTAGTAATTGGGTTAGAGTTAACTCCTTTGTAATGTATATTTATTTCCTACTTACTCTCTCTGTTCTTCCCTTTAAATACATTTACATTTGGGTCAGAAGGATTACCAGATGATCTTCTATAGCTGACGATCTGTCCAGTATGGTAAATAGCATCTTCGATAGGTCCATTGATCAAATTCCAAAAAGGGAATTCAGAAGTTTCTTCTTCTCTTTTAAAAATAATTTTACATTCTGAAACGTCACCTGTTTCTCTTAGAATATCACTTATCTCTTTTAAATTATTGAGTGTGAATGCCCTTTGCTCTGACCATGACATATTTTCAGGTACTTTTCGAGTTCCGTTTACTTCTTTATGTATAGCAGTTAATATGAAGTTTGACAATCCAGCTATATGTTCTAATACTTCTGAACAAGTCTTACCATCATTTCCCGGATTGTATGCTAGGTCTTCACTTCTTAACCCTTCGGTTGCCCAATAGTATCTATACCCTAGTCCATCAATCATTCGGGCAGTGACACCGGCCGCGGTGAATGTTTCAGGTGCATCTGGAATCTGATGATACGGTAGCTTGTTTTCAACTTCTACAGTATTATTCGTCTGCGCGTTTGCACTTATACAAAATCCAATTACTAACAAATTAAGTAAGTATTTTTTCATCTTTCTTTTATTTACTGATACAAATGTCCTATTCCAAAGATATTCTATTTAGGAGGTTGGCATGCAAAAAACGTCTCGATTGTCATTTAAAATAAGTCGACAAATCAATTCCTTTTACCTTTACCCCTAGCCTTCCTCTTAATAATAGTATTAATCTCTCTATACTTCTTACGTTCAGCTCTTGTAAGGTTTACTTTTTTATTTTTCTTACTCTTTTCATGGAACGCCGGACCAGCTTCCCTTCGAACAGTATCCTTCAGCTTGATGGTTTTCATTATGATCTTAGGCTTCTCCGCTTCCGTAAGTACGTCTGAGATGACTACTTCTTCAGGAAGTTCTAACACAGGAACCTCGTAATTCATAAGATCACATATTGCATCCATATGCACCTGATCCGTTTCTGTTACGAATGTTACACTATTACCTTTCTTATCCGCTCTACCTGTCCGTCCGATTCTATGGATATAGTTCTCTGGCACCTCTGGCGCATCAAAATTAATAACATGACTTACTTGTGAAACGTCGATACCTCTAGCGACGATATCTGTCGCCAGTATAAATCTATATGTCCCATCTTTAAATGAGTTGATAACATTGAATCTATAGTTCTGAGACTTATTACTATGTATCACTCCAAATTCTTCTGGATAATGTTCTTCTATTTCTTCAGCAACATGATTTGCTAGTTTTTTGGTTGCTGTAAATACCAATACTTTACTGTACTGCTCCTTATCATCAAGAAGGCATTTCAATAAACTAATTTTAGAATAGAAATTAGGAATTTTATATGAAGACTGTTCTATATTTTCTAAAGGTGTTCCCATTGGTGCCGCTTCAATCTTTATCGGACCTTTAAAATATTCTTCAATTATTACTTCTACGTCATCTACCATTGTTGCAGAAAACAGAAGAGCTTGCATTTTATTAGGAAGCATATTGAGCACATTTCTCAACTGTGTTCTGAATCCAAGATTAAACATCTCATCTACTTCATCAATCACTAGTTTCTTGATTCCAATCGCCTTCAGCGCCCCTTTCTTCAGAAGATCCAAAAGACGTCCGGGAGTAGCCACTAATATATCCAGCCCCGTTTCCAATAGAGAAATTTGTCGTTTTATATTAGCGCCTCCATACGCACCACCAACGACTACATTCATATGTTCAGTAAGCATTTCTATCTCTTCCACCACTTGTGTCACTAATTCTCGTGTAGGCACTATAATAAGAATAGAAGGATTCGGACTTTTAGAAAACCTCCAAAGCCGAAGTAATGGTAGTAAATATGCGAATGTTTTACCAGTACCCGTTTGAGCTATTCCTACGACATCCCTCCCCGACATGATCGGAGCAAACGCATTCGCCTGAATAGTTGTAGGCGTGGTAAATCCATTTTCATCGAGTGATCGAAGAAGTTGTTTATTAAGATTCAAATCTGAAAACTGCATATTTTTATTAATTATAGTACAAAGGTACTTATATTTTGAGGGGTTGTATGACTTTTGACCTTATAGATAGCCTATTTGCCAATGAATATCAAGTTTGGAATATCATAAGTAATTAAAACCAAGTTGATCATAGAATAAATTAGAAGAATTACAAAGTGAAAAATAATAAAATTCATCAATTTCAGAAAGTACAAAAATCACCCTAGCGGGTGATTTCTAAGATATAAGTATGAAGTAATTTTAATCGTTCAATTAACCTTAAAAATTACAATTATGAAAAATTTTATTTTAGTCTCATTAGGCCTATTAATCTTTTCCAATATCGGATATTCTCAAGTAGACAAATTCAAATTCGAAATAGACGGAGAACAATATTTAAAAATAAGAAAAAATGCGGGCGGGTTTAATATTATCCATCAGCATAATAACCAGTCATCTATGTTTTTTGGATTTAATTCTGGTTTACTTAATATTAATGATCCTATGATTTTTAATTCAGGAAAAAACAATACAGCTTATGGTTATAATACATTATCGTCCAACACAACTGGTCTCCAGAATACAGCAATAGGCTCAGGTTCATTGTCGAGCAATGTATCTGGATATTCAAATGTCGGTATAGGTTTCGGGGCGTTAAAAAAGGGAACTACAGCATCTGAAAACATCGGCATTGGTAAATCCGCACTATTATCAAACATCGAAGGAAACTTTAATATTGCTATAGGAAACGACGTATTTAACACCACAAAAAATGCTCAAAGATCTGTAGCTATCGGGCCAACAGCCGGCGTGAACGATACATCCTCTGTTGACAACGTTTATGTTGGTTTTGGAGCAGGAAGAGGAACTATTTTCGCGACAGATGGGTATGATAGGTCTGAAAATGTAATGCTTGGATCTTATGCCGGATATTATAATCAGACAAACGGGAACGTATTCTTAGGGCATAGAGCGGGTATCAACGCTAAGGTCGACAATCAACTATATATTACAAATGATGATACTGACAGTTTGAGCACCTTAATATATGGCCAATTTGATAATGAACTGGTAAGGATCAATGGAAACCTAAATATTGATGGTTTGTACACGTTACCAAATACAGCACCTAATAGTGGTCAATTTTTAAGATATTCAGGGGGAGCTAATTTGACATGGGCAAATGCAGATTTACCATGGCAATTGGGTGCCGGCGATGATGTATTATACGAAGACGGAGATGTTGGGATAGGAATTGGAAATGCAATTTATAGATTGGATGTCGCAGATAATTTGTCTACTGGTTATGTTGCAAGGTTCCGAAATACCAATACTGGTACATCCAGCAAAGGGATTATCGTTCAAGCGGGACCAGTAGTCAATCCCTCTTCATCAGTCTACTACGCACTGTTCCTGGATGGTAACGGGACTAATATAGGAGGAGTCAGAGGAAATGGAACTGGAGGCACTATGTATTCGACTACATCAGATAGGAGATTAAAGCAAAATATAAAAACATTCAAAAGAGGACTAGCAACACTTGATAAAATCAATCCAACAATCTATCAAATGAAATCAAATCCGAATCAAGATGAAATAGGTTTTATTGCTCAAGACTTACAAAAAGTGCTTCCAATAGCTGTTGGTGGAAACCCTACTGATGATGTAGCAAAATCACCAATGACAGTAGACTATGGTAGAATAACTCCAGTACTCGTAGCCGCAATAAAAGAACAACAAGAAATCATCAAATCGTTGAAAAAAAGACTCGACAACCAGGATAAACAATTCTTAGAATTAAAGGCAGAAATTGCTAAAATTCAAGGCATTGAAAAAAAATAATCTCGTCTGAAGGAAAACGATACGAGATTAAGTTATACAGATTATTATTGAATTTGCCGCATACATTCGTCTGCAACATTCAATATGTATCGGCATTTACCAATAACTTTATGCGGTAAATTGAAACACAATTGGTATTATTGAAAAACTACAAACTCATTGAGCTGAAGGCTACCAATCAATTTAAAGTGGACTTTCAATGGCCTCAGCATCTCATTCTTAATCCTCTTGTTTACATTTCACATCACAAAAAAGCCGAACTAAAAAAGCGAGTAATTTCCATTACTCGCTTTCACTAACTTATACCACTTGAGTTTGATAATGCCGCATAAGATTTAGAAATTATTCGAGGAGAGTCAAGACAAAAAACGCAGATGTAGCATTAGCTACAGTGAGTATTTTTAACGATGAATATCATCGAATAAAGCTAAATATATGCGGCGATTATGAACTCAATTGGTATTATATCAACTATAAAAAATCCTTCTATTCCTTTATAAATGTAGCCGCCTGCAATCCACCTTCAGTAGATATTGTCATATGATATAATCCATTTGCTAGGTTATGTATATCTAGTATTTCATTATTACTGTTCAGACTTTTGACCAAAACTGTTCTTCCAATGGCATCAATAATAGTTACATTTTGTAATTCTGTATTATCCGAAGAAAGTGTTATTGTATTATGAGCGGGATTCGGGAAGACACTTACTTGCACATCAAAACCTTCAATATTCACAGAAGATATAATGATTGTATTGAGCCCTTCTACAGGCACGACGTTGTTGTTTTCGCCAACAACTTCTTGTGGAAACCCTGACTTCAATCCCAATAAATCTACCAACTCACCCGCTTTTGATGCTTTTGCTGAGATGGTAAAAGTAATCTCATCCAATTCTGCAATAGCATTTGGGTTAGTATATAGCACTCTAATTTCATTGCCATTAATAATATTAAAATCTACTTGTGGTGAGTTATGTTCTAATTCAATAAACTCTAATCCATCGCCTATCAATGCAGCTAGTAGTCCCTTGAATTTCTCATCAGACTCATACTTCAATTCGAACATAAATTCTTGTCCAACTTCTACCTCCATGTCTGTTACTAAATAATTAGGACCAGAAGATCTAGTTTCTGATACTTCTTTTCCTTTTATACCAGGCACTGCAGTTTCATTTAAATCGCCGACTTTATATGCTTCAAAACTAAAATCTTCAGTTGCTAAATCAGCCTTGTCAAATGTGAACTCTGTAAATGTATTATCAAAATCAAAAGGATTAAAATCCGAAGGAAACACATAACTGTTATTGAAAAAATAAGCTGTTGGAAGTTCTGAGCCATCAATAATTCCAAGAATAAGTTCTCTCATTGTTATTAAATCACCAATCCCATTATAGCCAGATTGATCTACATCAAAAAGAACAGATTCTCTAGGATGATCGTATTCATCAAGCAGAATGATTCGTTGACCAAGTACTAAATCCAAAGTACTAACACCATTCAAAGCATCAAAATGGGAATTAAAATTTAGTGTATTTTGCCCATCCACGAGGTTATTTTCATTTAGTATCCACCCAATCCCACCTGGATGCCTTGGAAGATTTATACCATTTAATTCTATTTCTGTCCCAAAGAATAAACCTGCGAGTCCTTTTGTATAAGAAATTAATCTTTCTCCTGGCTCCAATATAATCCCACAAGCTTCTAGTGGATCTCTCACCTCTATTGTTCTAGGAATTGTATAGCCTGTAGATAAATTTCTGACCCATATCTTTTGCTGACCAATATTATCACAATTTACAGTGATACTTGAAGAATATCCGATCGGCTCTGCATCATTTAATCCTGTTAGTGCTAAACCTACTTGGTCACATTCTATATCACCTATGAAAAAATTATCCACAGTAATCTCCGCTTCAGCAGTTAAGTCTAGTTCGTAAAATGGTCTATACTGTGCCTTTAATATACATTCTATATTCTCCCATACATAAATGTAAGACTGTACAAAAACCGTAGTTGACGCATCATTATAAAAAATAGTGACTGGGTTTTTATATAAAACTGCATCGGCAGATGAAACACTATTTGTAAAAGTCAAAGATGGGCCATTACTTGCAAGACCATATGCAATAGAATAATTCCCATCACAACCAAGTGCATCTTCGCAAAGAGCTATATCCACTGCAAATATTTCAGTGTCTACATCTCCAATTATGGAGTATCCAGAAACCACTTTAGAACAGTCAGAATCCTCCTCACATATATCCGGATTACCTCCGGGACAACCACCATTAGGAGATGTTACCACTATAGTTCCAAAACAGTTCTCTATCAACTCCCCACTTTCAGTCAATTCTATTATAAAAGATGGTAAACCTCTATTCTCGCATGACAATGAAATCGAATCAGAAGAAGTACTAACAGTCCCTGTTGCGAATGGATATACATAGTAGGTTACAGTCCCTTGAGTAAGCATAAACTCAATATTAGGAACCAAGTCTATGATGGCTATATCCGCTTCGCCATTAGCGTTTAGACTAATCGAATAATCTTGATTGCAGTCTAATTGCGCAGATACATTGATCATCGTAAATGCAATGAATGCAAATGAAAGTAATAATTTTTTCATGGTTATAATTTTTAATTGTAGGATGTAAAGTCCTAGTTAATAATGCTGTTTTATATCTTTCGACTTATGCCAAAAGTTAAATTATATAATTTGTATTCTTGTTGTATCGGATTGTTGTGCGAAGATATTCCTTTAAGATACTTCATACCAACTCCAATGTTCACATTCCACTTTTGAGAAATATTCCGACCAGCTTCCAGGCCAAAACCATAAGATAAACCTCCTGATTTCACAAAATCATTTCGTAAATCAGAAGTCAAGTCATAAGCAGGCTGATTCCCATCTAAGCTTATGAAGCCATTATATCTTTGAGAAAATGAATAAGCTGCATTTCCATTTAGACTTAGTCTATATGTTTTATTTTCAAGTACTCTGAACTTAACAATTGCTGGAATCGAGAAATATCTAATTGTGTTATTCCTAATTTCGTTTGTCTCTCTATTCTTGTATTTAGTAACATTGCCAGAAAAAGAATTTATCGATCCATCTTGCGTATGAATAATTGTAGTTAGAACATCTTCCTCTGATTCTAATTGGTACGATGTACTGTACGTTGCTTGCTCATGAATTTGACCAATAGATATCCCAGAAGAGATACCAAAAGAAGGACTGATCTGGTAGTTTAACCCCACGGTAGCATCCCAACCACCAACTACATTTTCAGTCAAATTTCTTCTATTTTGCGTATCTAAAAATTCTGTGTCAGTAGTTGCAAGCTCTCTTGAAACACTAGAAACCCCAGCATTAAAGAATGTCGACCATCTCGCTAATTTCTTTGCTTTCTCACTATTCAAATCTACTTTAACAAATTCCTTCTTTTCAATACTCAATAAATCTCTATGAAAATCAAACAATCCCAAACCCAATGGAGAAAGGGGTGACAACATATCATTTCTTTTGGCAACTCCTTTACCTAAAGGCATTGATTCTAGATCCTTATATGTCATATCTACATCATCGAAAACTACCCCTTCTTCTTTCACGAAATCTTTATTAGAAAATGTCTCTAATAAGCTAATCTCTTTATTTTCAACAAAAACCTTTTTAGATTGATTTGAATTGTTTTTAATCAATCGATCACCATTACTTATCGGACTCCTCTTTGCGTTTTTATTGTTTCTTAGCCCCTTTTGCTTATTAGAATTCGTATTCTTTTTATATTGTTCAGAATTAGAATCTATCTTATTTTTGAGTGGTTCGTTTCCGACTTTGTCTTTTTCACTTGTTGCCACTTCCGCAATCTGTGCCGTTGGTTTCTGAAGGATAACTTTCTCCTTTGGACTTTCTTTTAGATCTCCATTTTTCATAGAATTACCTACCAACATATATCCAGACAAACTTACTAAAGTGAACAATAATAAACCTCCCCAGAACCAGAATATACCTCGTCTTTTCTTTTCCTCTTTTTGAGGAATTGCTCCCGAAAGACTTGCCCATAGCTCGTCCGTATCTACAGCTTCCCTGTGATTATTAATCTGATTAGTTATATATTTTTCCTTATTCTCCATATGTCTCTACTTTCTCTAGTTGAGCAAGAATATCTCTTAATTTCTTTTTTGCTCTGGTAAGGTGTGCTCTCGATGTACTTTCTTCTACACCTAATATTTCGCCTATTTCTTTGTGCTTCAAACCATCTATAGCTGCCATTTTGAATACTTCTCTACAACCATCTGGCAGTTGATTTACTATCCGAAGAAGATCATCGTATTGAAGTTGATCTAATGCTTCTGGCCGTTCAGATATATCTTCATAAAATGTACCATCATATATAGCCGTTCTAGCATGAAAAGTCTTCTTTTTTCTAAGGGCTACATTTATAACCACTCTACTCATCCAACCTTCCAGTTTTCCTTCGTGCTTATATTTCAATATACCTTTGAATATATTAATCCAAGACTCTTGCAATATATCTTTCGCTTCTGATCTATCCCTGGAATATCGAAGCGCTACACTGAACAAAAGTCCAGAATATCTTTCCAAAAGCTGCCTTTGCGCTTTTGGGTTTGCCTCTTTACATCCATTAATCAAATTTATATTCTCCATTCAAATCTACTCCTCTACATTCCCTATAAACGAAACTCTAAAATTCTCTCCATTTTTATATTTACCATCTACAAATCCAGCTATTGTCCTCGATGTTTTATCATAGATCATTATATCAACTTTGACTTCTTTTTCTATTTCAATTTCTGTAAAATCAAATAGCTGACCAGCGCTAGCAAAAACAAGTCCGTCATATAGACCTACTCCATCTCCTTTAAATGCTACGAAAAATAGATTACTATCTGATCCTTCTCCTACTATAAATGATTCAATAGGTTTAACCCTAACTTTACATTTATCAAAATTCAACAAAACAGAATCATCATTCTCTAATAACATAATAGGGTTGCATGCGACAAATTGCAATGTTTCCTCTGAAATACTTTCCGTTTCTATTATTCTAGAAGTGAGTAGAATTTCATCTAAATCATAAAATATTAACTCTAAATTTTCATTTGAAATATTCGAATAAACATCAACCAAACCGCTATCAATTCGCTTAATTATATATTGGTTACCTGAAACAATTGAAACAAATCCATTGTGCCTATTTAGATCGCAATCATAAATTTCGGCCGCCACTTGGTGTATTACTTGCTCATCAAGTTGAACTGTCTGTTCTCTATTTTCTTTTGAAAATCCTTCATCCATAAGAACTTCTATCTGTCCGTTATTTATTAAAACAGTGTTAACTGCATCGACAGGAAAGTACTTACAAATTTCACCTTTCGCATTTGTGAATAAATGCTCGTTCAACTTTCTGTCTTCTAACTTTGAAAATACTATTTCAGTACCACTAATTGGAGAAATCTCCTCAGATGCCCCATCTATTTGATTAAAATTCGCAGTTCCATAAATTGTCTCCACTTCAGAACCAACAGCCCACCAGCCAAATGACTCTAAAGTCAATACAATCTCTCCATTAGATTCTTGCAATTCACCGTAAACAAACTCCCAAGTAAGCTTCGATTCATTATACTTGTACACACCTAAATTCTCTAAGCCTGTCACTTTATTACTGTTAAAAGATATCGAAACCGTTGCGTTTTGTTCAAGATCAATTGTAGATTCTATGAAGAATAATGTCTGATCATCCAAAATTTTGACAGCCTCTTCTGCCACAACAAATGGATCAAAATCAACTTGATCTATCATATCAAAAGACGAGTAAAATCTAACATCCGAAGACTGAGAAATAGCACCGCTTGCTATAGACAATATACTACCATCAGCCGCAGTCAAGTCTCCTCCCATCGCATTGACTTCTTGGATTCCAGGAGATTCAACCATCGTTATATTTGTCACTACATCTTCGAGTGAGCCGTGATGATAGACTCTTTTAAAAACAGGTAAATATCCTATCTTCTCAGCTTTCACAACACTCCCCTCTTTCCCAACTAATACTTTATTCTCCACAAAAAAAGAAGTTGAGTCTGTATTCAAATTATTTCCTCTAATTGTTAAATCTACGTCCTCCAAAAAGTTATGATCTATGTCAGTTGAATAACCAATAACATTGACTTCAAATATTTCTTGTGGCTCATTAGGAATTGGTGTGTCAATAATTTCAACAACATCTTTTCCGCAAGAGAAAAACATGATGACCGTTAATATGAAGATTAATCTTTTTAGCATTCTATTGTGCGTTTGATAGTATAATACGTGCTGCAGCAAAAACGCTTAATTAAACGTGAAAATAATATAAAATAATCTGATATTAATATATTTATATATGTAGTTGATTGGTGGTGAGCATGTTTGATAAATCAGTGATTATATGTAAGTATTTTTGTTTGTTTGGTCTTCTTGATGTTCATCTAGAATCTTAATAGTATGAAATGCCAAAACAAAGCCGGCATGTATGATATCTCAAAGTGTGTTTGACATTTATTATTTCGTCAGAACTCGAGATAATCATTCGTGCAACTTCATTAAACAGTTAAGTGTTAGAAACCTTTTAGATGTGCAGACACTGGTGCTTAGAGAAAGGACGGGATTGAGTTAACATTTTCCAATATCATTTACTATTTTCACAGCTTCAAAGTCGAACTAGATACATGGCATTCAAACTTACTTCAAATTACACACCGACAGGTGATCAACCGCAAGCGATTAAAAAGCTCGTGGAAGGAATAAACAACAATGCTACTGATCAAGTATTGTTAGGTGTAACCGGATCTGGTAAGACATTTACTATGGCCAATGTCATATCCCAAGTCAATAGGCCTACTCTAGTCTTGACACATAATAAAACACTTACGGCCCAACTATACACTGAGTTCACTGAATTCTTTCCGGACAATGCGGTAGAGTTTTTTGTTTCTTACTACGATTACTATCAGCCTGAAGCGTACATGCACTCTTCTAATACTTACATCGAGAAAGATCTATCGATCAATGAAGAGATTGACAAGTTAAGACAGAGAGCAGTAAGCTCATTATTATCAGGCAGACGAGATGTAATTATAGTTTCGTCAGTATCTTGTATATATGGTATGGGAAACCCTGATGACTATACAAGCAGTATTACAAGAATAGCAAAAGGACAAACGATATCGAGAAATGGGTTTCTATATAAATTAGTAGATTCTCTTTACTCTAGGACTGAAACGGACTTCAAGAGAGGGACATTCCGAGTAAAAGGAGATACTGTGGATATTAATCTCAGTTATGCAGACTTTGGATTCCGTATTACCTTTTTTGGAGATGAGATTGAATCCATTGACACCATCGAAGTGAGTACAGGTAAACGGATAACTAGAATAGAAAATGCGGCAATATTTCCCGCAACACTATATGTTGCTCCAAAAGAAAGGCTTCAAGCAGTCATCAGAATGATCGAAGACGAATTGGTAACGCATGAAGACTTCTTCCAAAAAGAAGGCAGGTTTATAGAAGCACAGCGAATCAAAGAAAGAGTAAACTTTGATCTTGAGATGATCAGAGAGCTTGGTTACTGTAATGGAATTGAAAATTACTCTAGGTTTTTTGATGGTAGAAAAATGGGGACACGTCCGTTCTGCTTAATAGATTACTTCCCAGATGACTTCATCACTATGATTGATGAAAGTCACGTTACAGTACCGCAAGTAAGAGGAATGTGGGGAGGCGATAGAGCTCGTAAACTAAATCTTGTCAACTATGGATTTCGGCTTCCTTCTGCAATGGATAACCGACCACTCAACTTTGATGAATTCGACTCTATTACGCCGATGACACTTTATGTAAGTGCGACCCCTGGCGATTATGAATTAGAAAGAACAGAAGGAGAAGTTGTAGAACAAATTGTACGACCGACAGGTCTGCTTGACCCACCTATCGAAGTGCGACCATCGATCAATCAGATAGATGACTTGCTCGAAGAGATACATAAAAGAATCGATATAGAAGAAAGAGTACTCATAACCACGCTGACAAAACGGATGGCTGAAGAGTTGACAAAATATCTCCAAAAAGTAAATATAAAAGTAAGGTATATTCACTCTGAGGTGGACACAATGGAGCGTGTAGAGATCATCCAAGATCTTCGATTAGGCGTTTTTGATGTACTTGTTGGGGTAAACCTATTGAGAGAGGGACTTGACTTACCGGAAGTATCACTGGTGGCAATACTTGATGCTGACAAAGAAGGTTTCTTGAGAAATAATAGATCGCTCACGCAAACTGCGGGTAGAGCAGCCCGTAATAGTAATGGCCTAGTTATTTTTTATGCTGATAAGGTAACAGGCAGCATGCAAGAAACGATAGACGAAACCAATCGAAGAAGGGCTGTCCAAATGGCACACAATGAAGAACATGGGATCACTCCGACTACAGTATCAAAGTCAAGAGAAGAGATCATTGCTCGAAAATCAATATTAGATATCAAAGGCAAAAAATCGAAAGCATATATCGAGCCTGAAGAAACAAGTATCGCAGCTGACCCATTAGTTGCTTACATGAATAGAGAACAACTTGAGAAATTATTAACCGCTACAGAGATGAAAATGAAGCGTGCAGCTAAAGAGTTAGACTTTATAAGTGCCGCTCAATATCGAGATGAAATGCTAAAACTTAAAAAGAAGGTTAAGTCGATGTAATTGATGAAGAGGATGGATTTGTTAAATTTGTTGGATTTGTTGATTTGTTAGATTTGTTGATTTGTTTTATGGCTTTTACTAAAAAAATGGAATGTTTAGAAGTGCTAGTCTATATTAATCTTCTGGCTCATCTACCAAAACAGCATCTTCGAGGAAATACATTAATCTATTGATATCATCTGCGTTCAACTTTAGAGTTCCTTTGAGGTAGACTGCATCTGCTTGATATTTTACAGGTTCGTCTGCCATTACTTCCATAACCGTTTCTGGACCAGCTCCTCCGCAGAAAAAACACATATTATATGGAAATGCTGATAGAATGAATTCTTTGTGAGACTTATATCCTTCCACTGGGATGATATACCCTTTGATTGTCACTTCTTTTCCTTCGAGTGCCTTCACTTTATCACCAAATACAGGCTTATCTATTTTGAAACCCATCAACTCATCAAATTCCTTTTTGTAAGTTATCCGAGCTAGCGTCTTCCATGTATTTTCAACTTTAAGCACCTCTCGTTCTTCTTCCTGTGCTACTACATTAATTGTAGAGAATAAAACTGCTAAAAGTATATATAGTGTGTATTTCATATTTTCTTAATTCTTTTGCAAATGTAATCAATCTATCATCACTCCGTTCTCAATCGTATATAGTAAACTTGTCACATCGGTTACGTTGACTCTTAATATTCCTCTTACACGTACTTTTTCATCTGTGAATGGTATTTTCTTCCCATCCTTTGTAAAGACTTGTGCAGCCGTTTCTGGACCAGCCTTCCCACAAAAGAAACACATAGACTGAGTAAACTTAGATAACATAAAGTGACTTTGCTCGATCTTTCCTGTTAGAGGAATGATATATCCTTCTAGCTCGATTTCCTTACCATCCATCGCCTGTATGATTGGACTTATCATCGGCTTCTCTACATCTATTCCAAACTCTTCATCGAATGTTCTTTCGAAAGTTACCATGGAAAGCATATTCCATGATCCTTCATCTTTCTTCATCACATCAACTTGGGCTTCACATTGTAAAATGAACCCAAACGCTATTACTAAAACCAACAAATATCTCTTCACCTCTTCTAATTGATTGAATGTACAACTAACAAACCCATTTTTTGATCGGAATGTTTCTTATCACAAAGTTAAGATCAGAAAATTAAAAATCGCTGATTCCGAAGGTTAAAGCAAACATATATCCAAATATTAGGTTTAGATAAGTACAATATCAAATAAATTCATGACTTATCTAGCAATATTATCACTGATTATGACACTATCCACAACACCTTTTACAATTGATTTTGGCAATGAAAAAGATGGCGCAAATTGGTACATCACAAACGATGGTGTAATGGGTGGCCTATCTGAAGGGAAGGCATCAGTCTTAGAGGACAAACTCGTATTCGAAGGATCTGTTTCACTAGAAAACAATGGAGGATTTACTAAGGTAGATTGCCGTTATCAAGAAATGAATCTAAGCGAGTTCTCTAAAGTTAAAATACGAGCAAAAGGAAGCGGTCATGTTGCCGGCTTCCGATTGGACCTGAATCTAAGATTTTACTTACCAAATTATAAGTTCATGCTTGAACCAACAGATGATTGGAAAGAATATGAATTTCAGCTTAGTGAACTTAAGGAATATCAGATGGGGAAACAAACCGGAAATAGCCTGACTAAAGCGCAGCTTGCTGATATCATTCGAGTGGGTTTTATTATGAGCAATAAGACGGACGGGCCATTTAGATGGGAGATTGATTATATTAGATTTGAATAACGGTTCTGTGGTATATGGCGTTCTGACGAAGGAAGCATGATCGTCATGTCACATGTTGTATGTCGTCATTTTTCGTCACACAAATTAATTTTAGAATAAGGCACTTTAATATTTGTTCCTTGTTCTGAAATTGTATAAATCTCTTCTGAGTAATTAGACTCAAGTTCGACAAATCTATAGAACTTTGAAGCTTTACTATTAAATTCGAAATTGAAATAAGTAGGATTTTCTAGCTCAAAATTAAGCACCTTCCCAGCAAAATCATAAATTTCATGCCCACCGACTTCAACTAAATACCATACAAGACAATCATCGGGATTTGCAGATAAACAATTTTCATTTGCTTTTTTCTTCTCCCATTTAGATGTTGGTAATTTAAATTCAGATTCTATAAATTCACATATACTATAGGACTTCATTTCGCTTAGAGATACTTCAACTCTTTTATTGATTTTATTTACTGTATCAAATAAACAATATTTTTCTTCTACATCTATTTCAATAATTTCAAACTCTTCCCATTTTAATAATAAATGTTCTAGAAAGACAATCTCACTCTCAAGCCTTGGTTTTTCAATTTTCAACGTTTTCAATTTCCTTTTATCCTCTCTACTTATATTTTGAATATTATCTAAACTATCAATTAAAGATAGCTTGCTCTTCATATTATTAATTTCATATTTAAAGTCAGCTACATAATATTCTTTTATCTGGCCATTAACAAACATTACATTTTTTGGACCAACAAAAATATCACCATCAAAGTAATCAGATATATAAATTTGAGACATTGTAGAAAATGAATTTCCGATAATGAAAACTAAAAATAATATTCTGGTTTTTGATATTTTCATTTAATATTAGTTTAGTCTAATTTTTGATTCTGACTAACGTAAAATATTTATGTTGAATTTCAATTCTTTATATATTTTAAATTTAACATATTTGTTGATTCGTTAGCTAGGGAAATTAATTTGCCTTTTAGAATTAGTTTCTTTCTTTACTGATTTTTGAATGGTCTAATATGGGGGATCACATATAACGTCCAAGCACATGCGGAGTCCGACTAAAAGGAGGATTACGTCATGTGCAATGTTATACTCAGCACTTTTGTTTACTTTTCGATGATTTCATATCTAATGCAATTTAATATTTTATCGATAAAGTCTACTCACTACAACTAAGTATCATAATCCCCATTCCAAGGCTCGAAAAATGCAATAGTCGAACTAGGTTGTAATTCTATTGATTCGCATTCATTGTCAGGAATCAATCCAAATTCAATTCCATCAATTACACTAGTAAATGGTTTCACAGCTATATTTTCATATTTAATTGGCCCAAGTTGATCAATCATTTCTAAGAGTTTTTTTCTGATTTGTTCACCATTTGTTGATTTCGTATTCCCAACACGAAAATTCCTTGTTTCTATATGATTTCCATCCTGATCAAAAATATATAGTACTACATACTCTTGTCTTTTATCTTCCCAATCCGTTTCAGGAATTCCATCAGGAAATGCAAAAGTTTCATATCCAAAAAACTGTTTATTGTCTTTTGTTCTGCCTATGAAATGAGTATGATAATCGATTTCACGATTGATCGGAATAATCTTAGGAATCCAATTTACCATAGTTTAATTTTTGTTGAGTATAACGTCCTAGCACAAGCGGAGTCCGACCAAAGGGAGGATTACGTCTTGTGCAATGTTAGAGAGAGTTACTCTATCTTGTTTATCGTATTATTAAGTGTTCTGAGTTTAGTAATTAATTTTCCGAAAGATAATGTCTCTCCAAAAAACATTGATTCTTGCATGTTTTTATAGTCTTGTTCCCATTCTGCCATCACATTTTCTGGGGGTATAAAATCAATGTATTTATGTTGATGTTTCTCATAATCAACCCAAGTAATATTTGTAATCATCTTACGATGTTCAACTATAGATCGATATAATTCTTTATCGCTCAAGGCTCTTTCATAGAATTCAGAATTCATCAATCTTTCCAAATCGTATAAATGCCTTGTCATACGTTGGTAACGAATTTTCTTACCCTTTGGCTTTTGGAATTCTTCATGAAGTAGAAATATTTTTTCTAGCATAGTTCGAGTAGGTAATACAGTTGGAACTTGTATTTCCTTATCAACAAAGTTTTTATCTGAGTATATATTACTTATAAATGATTTCATTCTTCTTAGTTCAAAAGGATCTCGTAAGGATCTTGAACTGATTTCAATTAATATTCTAGGCCTTAAATATTCTATTTCCTCTGTTATTGAATCATATTTAAGTTCAATAGACATTGGATCTGTATCCGATTCTTCAAAATCAATTAGAGATAAACTAAATTCATCAATGTTGTTCTCATTTAATTTGGCCCTTAATTCTGGCACAAAAGAATCTTTTATAAATTTTGCGGCATCTTTTCTTAGTTTTCTAACTCCACTTTTAGTTAAGTCTCCGCCGAAATTTAGGTATGATCGATCAATACCTAAATCAATATCTTCAGAGAACCTGTCAATTATGTTCCATCCTTTACTCAATGATGTTCCACCTTTGAATATGATATGATCACTATACTTTGTTTCAAAAATTGCCTTTAATGCAATCATTACCCATAGGTCTTTTTCTACTGCAGTAGGAATTATACCAATTTGAGCACTCGTTTGATTAATGATTTCTCTCCGTTCTGAGGTAGATAATTTGAACCAATCTTTCATTGATTAATGTTTGTTAGGAAGTCACTTACCCAACTTGGTGCTAGTTTGATGTCATGTTTTACATCTTCACTATTAATAGTGGTTAAGAGTTTGGTTATTGATTTTTGAGTTTCTTTAGTGATGTTTTCTTTCTTTATGTATTTCAATGCTTGGATTATTAATATCATTTTGTCATTTCTGATTGCAAGCATTCTAGCTGGAGCGGTTTTGAATTTAATGAAACCCTTACCTATTTTAATCTTTCTTGGACTTCCATCAGTCAAGTAAACCACATTTGTTGGTACCTGAGTTGAGAGACCTAATTTATTTAATGCATATAGACCTGTTGGGATTATCCTTGCTTTGTCTCGTTTTGCAATTGCAATTGCTATTTGCTCCATTGTAGGATATAAGATACCTAAAATTTTGTGCTCTTTTGGAAAGAGATAGATACCTCTAGTAAGTCTTTTAAGTATTCCTTTATCTTCTAATCTGTTAAGAGCTTGTCTTACTGCTGTTGATGATCCAAATTTACCAAAACTTGAGGGAAAAAATATTTTGCCACGCTTATGGTTGTATATAGACTTAAGTATTTGCTTTTCAACAGATTGATCCATAATTGTAGAATGTTATTTGTCACAAATATATGATAAAAACGTGACAAAATTGCACTCTGTATATCTATGTATTTGAAGATAACAAAGGAGGATGACCCACTCATGAATCATAGATTCATGAGTTAATAATACAGATAGTACGTTATCATGAAAATGCAACGGAGTTGGAAGTCTTTCAGACCATTTTCATGATAACGTACTATCTGCGAAGATACTTAATTTTAGTGATAAAATCAAGTTTCTTATGTTAACAATTTGTTATATGTTCCTGACTCAAAAAATCCACACTTACTAAATTAAGATGCTTTAACTTCTTTTTCAAAATTCTCTCTAACGTCCAAGAGTAACTAGCGGCCGCCCGAAGGAAGGCTGATATGTTACTCAATGTTATGTAGCGGCCCTTTTTTTTACCACCATTTATTTGTTCGTAAAGCACTATATATTCTTCCGAAAACAAATGCCCTTATTCTATCGATCCTTCCAATCATTTTTATCTAAGTGGTAAGATTGTTTTTATTCTCCAAACTCAAAAAGCTTTATCCGAAGCGAATGAGGGGCGTGGATTATTCCGAACATTTGTTCAAATATTTCGCCGAGTGCTAACGCCGATTCTAGCTTTGCATTTTCAATAAACAGTTGTTCAACACGAATGAGTTCTGTGGATTATTCCGAACATTTGTAATTGAATCCAACCTATTTTCTCTTTTTTTTTCGCCGAGTGCTAACGCCGGTTCTAGCTTTGAATTTTCAATTAACTATCACGTGAAGCTTTATTTTCTTAATCTCTATTAGCTTAATATTTGACTTTGAAAATTTGGCTTATTCGTGTCTTTTTTGGCTTTTCAAATATACTTTCTTTATTGATTAATCTTTAGTCATTCGATCACTTTTACTCTTTCTCTTTTTCATCTGCTGCTACATAACAAACATTTATCTACACATAAATATATCAAAATACAGAGAACTTGCCATTTTTTGTGCTTTTCTGCAATTAGGATTATACAGAGATATGGTTTATTTGCTATGGTTATATAAGTGCTTTCAAAATAGGCTTTTTATTTCAAATTTTTGATATTTTATTATAAGTATAGATGCTATAGGTAGTTATGTAGATGTTTTTCACTTTTGTATCCATATATATCCGAATATAGTGAGATATAAACGTATATAAACGGCAAATACACGACTAGCAACTACCTCCTCCCTCATATTTGCATCGTCAACAATTGGCAACACGGCAATTCGCCACATTTTAATTTTTATTATACAATCCGTCCCACACACTGGGATATAAAAATTTTAGATTATGAACACATTAAGAAATTCAGTAACACTCATCGGTAATTTAGGAAAAGATGTAGAATACAAAGAACTCGCCTCTGGGGGAAAGCTCGCCAAACTTACACTCGCTACCAATGAGCACTATAAGAATAATAAGGGGGAATCCATCAAGGAGACACAATGGCACTCTCTAGTGGCTTGGGGTAAGACTGCTGAGCTCATGACTGAGATGCTACATAAAGGATGCGAAGTTGCTATTCAAGGTAAACTAGAGCACAGAAGTTATGAGGACAAAGATGGTAATGTCAGATATACGTCCGAGGTTAGAGTGCGAGAATTTATGAAGATTGCTAAGACAGAAAAGGCACCCGCTCCATTCTAGAGATTGGCAGTCTAGACAATGATTACAATGCTTTTGGTATTGTCAGTCCAGGTTAGCAAATGAGATCATTAGATTAGTCTTGCGAGCGTTATTACTTCTGATTGTGGTAGCGCTCGCATGTTGCTGATTTCGGTTTTGGGAGTAGTATCGATAGTCTATAGAGAATTATGGACGAGGTAGGAAGATAGGCAAATATGAAGAAGGTCTTCACTTCACCACCAAAAAACTCGACATTCAAAAAGCTTTTGTATATATTTGTTTTCTTTTAATATGTTATCGATTTTGGATCAACTATACTGCCGATATCTTTAACAAAAATTAATCAAGAGAAAGCATCGGGGTCAGCCAATCACACCTTATTATAACATTATCAATTAAAATATAACCATGTCAAAAGAAAGAGAAGAAAAGCTCAAAGCACTGAAACTGACAGTAGATAAACTTGACAAGACCTACGGGAAGGGCACAGTTATGAAGCTTGGTGATAGAAAAGTTGTCGCTACAGAGGTCATTTCAACTGGGTCGCTTGGGTTAGATATAGCACTGGGCATAGGCGGTTTTCCTAAAGGGAGAGTCGTAGAGATATATGGACCTGAATCATCTGGAAAGACGACGCTAGCTATACATGCGATCGCACAATGTCAGAAAGCAGGTGGTATTGCAGCATTTGTAGATGCAGAGCACGCCTTTGATAGATTCTATGCTGAGGCACTAGGAGTGGATACAGAGAACCTTCTGATCTCACAGCCAGATAATGGAGAGCAAGCACTAGAAATTGCTGAGAACCTGATCCGATCAGGTGCAGTAGATATCTTAGTTATAGATTCTGTTGCGGCACTAGTTCCTAGAGCGGAGATAGAAGGAGAGATGGGAGATTCTAAGATGGGTCTTCAAGCGAGATTGATGTCTCAGGCACTTAGAAAGCTTACAGGTACGATCGGTCGTACGGGATGTTGCTGCATATTCATAAATCAATTGAGAGAGAAAATCGGTGTGATGTTCGGTAATCCAGAAACAACAACAGGTGGTAATGCACTCAAGTTTTATGCTTCTGTAAGAATCGATATCCGAAGATCTGGATCTGCAATCAAAGACAAAGAAGGAAATGTAAAAGGAAATCCTGTCAAAATGAAGGTGGTAAAAAATAAACTTGCACCACCATTCAGAATAGCAATGGCAGATATCATGTACGGAGAGGGAATATCGAAAACGGGAGAGATACTAGATCTCGGAGTAGAGCAGGAAGTAGTTCAGAAGAGTGGCTCATGGTTTAGTTATGAAGATACGAAGATCGCTCAAGGTAGAGAAGCTGCAAAGAATTTCTTAAACGACAATCCCGAAGTAAAGGATGAAATCGAGATGAAGATTCGTAGAAAGTACAATGATGAGATAGAAGTTATCGAAGAGACGAAAGAGGCTAAATAGTAGGTCTTTTCCGGGACCTTTAGCATGATTTAGCAAGTCTGCATTCTCAGGTATATTTCAGGGAATCTTTACCAATAGATTCAGAAATTTTTGTGAATCAATACCCTGAAAAGCAAGAGTCGCGGACCTCCATTTATAAAGAAACCGAGAGGACTTGAACCATAAGTTTCGAGTCCTCTTTTCTTTTACGTGATTCATTATAGCTACATATTTCCGATGCAAATGGCGTGTGGATGTAAGATTTTCTTTATCAAAATAAGAAAGACAATCGAACAATATCAGCAGTCAAGCAATTGTCAACCCGAAGCAAAAATACGCAGCAGCTATGAAAATTCTCTTTGTAGGTAAGACAGATTTTCAGTACAATAGGACAATGATTCTAATGGCAGGTTTGAGAGCGCTGGAAGGTGTTGAAGTTGACTCTTACACGATTACCAAGCGAGATCGCAATACTTCTGCTCAGATAGCTGCACGATCAGCAAATGTTGACTTTGTCTTTGTACCAGCATTTCGCCATCGAGATATTCTTTTTGTTAAGAAAGCCAGCGCAGTACCGATCGTATTTGATCCTTTGATTTCCCGATATTTTACTAGAGTGTCAGACTATGGCTTGTGGTGGAAGGCGCCCCACAAATGGTATGTAGACTGGAGAGATTGCCGAGCCGCAGATATCGTGATCTGGGATACGGTCGCCCATCAGCAAGCTGTCAATCAATTGCTACGCCGAGATGATCAGCACCCACCCGTATTCATAGGTGTAGATACGGATATTTTTTACCCTATCGCTATCAATAATATGCAAAAATCTACTTTTCGAGTGGGTTTCTACGGCAGCTACAATCCCCTCCAAGGAATAGATATTATAGTACGAGCAGCTCATATCTTGAAAGACCACAAGGATATCGCTTTCGAGCTCA
The DNA here is from genome assembly GCA_032274145.1 of Herpochondria borealis. Lineage (NCBI taxonomy): Eukaryota > Rhodophyta > Florideophyceae > Ceramiales > Ceramiaceae > Herpochondria > Herpochondria borealis. The sequence goes on from JAVCKV010353524.1 coordinate 27,217, forward strand.
TCGGCAGAGGAGCTACCTATAAGAAGATTGATGCACTAGCTCGATCGCTAGAAGTAGAGAATATCACTTTCACGCCCAAAGTCCCTTACGGAGATTTAAATCATAAGATCAATACATTTGACATATGTCTAGGTGTATTTGGCCAATCTATCAAAAGCGAAATCGTGATTCCGAACAAGATATTTCACTATGCAGCCGCCATGAAGCCCATTATTACAAAAGATACCAAGGCAATGCGAGAGGTATTCTCTGATGAGCACATAAGTTATATAGATAATAAGCCCGAGTCTTTAGCAGCGGCCATCTTAAAACTAAAGTCAGACAACAAAGAAAGATTATCTCTAGCAAGGCAATCCTACGAGCTAGTGACCAAGAAGTACAACCAAACCGAGATCGCCAAGTCATTAATCTCGCTTTTGGAAAGCGTCAGTCCAATTCCGTAGTCAAAATCAAAGACATAAGTTAACAAAGCAATCCTTCTAATCCACTCAATCCGTATCGTTTGTGTTCCATTATCAGCATTTTGGATTCTCTCCATTCATCAATTCCCCTTCCCGTCAATTTGTCACTTAGCATTCCGTTGGTATAAATTATGTACTATAGTAGATGGGACTTACTATCTTTGTAGTAAATTCCAGTTACTAAATGATACTAATCGGCTTGCCGAACCTAAATAACATAACATGTTCAAAATATTTAAAAACCTTTTTGGTACCAAGTATGACCGTGACGTCAAGCTTTACTCACCTATCGTAGACGATATCAACAAGCATTTTGATTCTTATCAGAATATATCAAATGATGCATTGAGAAATAAGAGTGCAGAATTCAGGCAAAAGATCGCTGAACACCTTGCGGGAGTAGATGGCGACATAAAGGCGGTCAATGAGCAAGCTGCCAATGAGACAGACCTCAACCAAAAGGAAGTACTCTTCAATCAAGTGGACGAACTCAAAAAAGATAGAGATAAGCACTTAGAAGATGTACTTAAGATGATCCTTCCAGAAGCATTTGCGGTAGTCAAAGAAACGGCAAAAAGGTTCTCATCGGAAGATACAATGATTGTAACCGCTACACAACATGATAGAGATCTAGCCGCTCGCAAAGCCTATGTTACGATTGATGGCGACCAAGCGATATACCAGACATCATGGTTAGCTGCAGGAGGTGAGGTGAGTTGGAATATGGTACATTATGACGTACAGTTGATCGGTGGTATGGTGCTACACGATGGTAAGGTTGCAGAGATGCAGACAGGAGAGGGTAAGACACTTGTCGCGACGCTTCCTGCATATCTCAATGGATTGACCGGACAGGGCGTACACGTCATTACTGTCAATGATTATCTAGCACGAAGGGATAGCGAATGGGTAGGGCCGATTTTCGAATTTTTACTACTGACGATTGATTGTATAGATAAATATCGACCGCACTCTGACGGTAGAGTACAAGCATATAAGGCTGATATAGTATATGGTACCAATAATGAATTCGGATTTGACTATCTGAGAGATAATATGGTGCGATCCGCTGCCGAAAAAGTACAGGGCAAGCATCACTATGCTATGATTGATGAGGTAGATTCTGTCTTGATCGATGATGCAAGGACGCCACTTATCATTTCTGGACCTGTACCAGAAGGCTCAGAAGAACAGGAATACCAAGAACTTAACCCAAAAGTACTGCAGCTCGTTAGTGAGCAAAAAAAGATGGCGATTGGTTACTTAACGGATGCCAAGCGACTGATCAAGGAAGGCAAAGATGGAGTCGATGAAGGTGAAGGTGGGATGGCCCTATATAGAGCTCATAAAGCTATGCCTAAGTACGGTCCGCTTATCAAGTATCTTAGTGAAGAAGGGATCAAAGTGATCATGCAGAAGGCGGAGAACAATTATATGCAAGAGCAAAATAAGCATATGCACTTGGTAGATGCTCCTTTGCTTTTTACAATTGATGAGAAAAACAAAAATGTAGAACTGACAGACAACGGGATCGATTTCTTATCGAAAGGCGAGAATGATAACAACTTCTATGTCATGCCTGATATCGCTACAGAGATGCAGGCCCTAGCAGATAAAGAAGTAACAGAAGGTACAAAATATAAGGCAGAGAGAGAACAGTTGATCAATGATTACTCTATAAAAAGTAGAAGACTTCACTCGGTATCACAGCTCCTCAAAGCCTATACGCTATTCGAGAAAGATCAAGAATATGTAGTAGTGGACGGATCTGTCAAGATCGTAGATGAATCTACAGGTCGGATGATGGAAGGTCGTAGATACTCTGATGGATTACACCAGGCGCTGGAAGCCAAAGAAAATGTAGAGCTGGGAGATATTACGCAGACATATGCTACAGTAACGTTGCAAAATTACTTCAGAATGTACCACAAGCTATGTGGTATGACAGGTACTGCAGAAACTGAAGCGGGAGAATTTTGGGAAATTTATAAACTCGATGTTGTAGTAATTCCTACGAATAGACCGATAGTCAGGGACGATAGAGATGACCTGATTTATAAAACGGCCAGAGAGAAGTTTAATGCTGTGATAGAAGACATCCTGCATTTGACAGGTCAAGGTAGACCAGTCCTCGTAGGTACAACTTCAGTAGAAATATCAGAAGGATTGAGTAATATGCTTAATAGTAAAGGCATCAAACACAACGTCCTCAACGCCAAGCAGCACCAACGTGAGGCAGATATCGTCGCTGAGGCAGGAAGGCCAGGTAATGTTACCATAGCCACGAATATGGCAGGTAGAGGTACAGATATCAAGCTGACCGATGAAGTCAAAGCATCAGGAGGTCTAGCCATCGTAGCAACAGAACGTCATGATTCTCGTCGAGTAGACAGACAGCTGCGAGGTAGAGCGGGTAGACAGGGAGATCCAGGATCTTCACAATTCTATGTATCGTTAGAGGATAATCTTATGAGGTTATTCCAATCAGAGCGGATCGCAGGGCTTATGGATAAGATGGGCCATAAAGAAGGCGAAGTTATCCAAGCTGGGATGGTAACCAAATCTATAGAGAGAGCACAGAAAAAAGTAGAGGAAAACAACTTCGGTATACGTAAGCGTCTTCTAGATTATGATGATGTAATGAATATCCAGAGGGAGGCAATCTATAAAAAGAGAGACCATGCACTACATGGAGATAGACTATCTGTAGATCTTCACAATATGTTCGAAGGATTGACTGAGGCAGTAGTGATGGATAATCGCCATGCGGGAAATTATGAAACTTTCCGTAAGGATTGTCTCACGATGATGAGTATCGATCCAGAGATCACCGAAGGAGAGTTCAACTCTATGAAAGATCAGGCACTAATCCAGAAGTTTATGGATGAAGTCAACGAAGCATATACTAGAAAATCTTCACAGATCAAACAGGTTTTGCTACCCGTGATCAGTCAAGTGCAAGAGAACGAAGGACACAAATATAAGCGTATTGCAGTACCATTTTCTGATGGACGTGCGAAGCCGCTCAATATATCAGCCAACCTACAAGAAGCTATAGATTCTGAAGGGAATACCATCATGAGCGATATCGAGAAGGCGGTAACATTAGCATTGATCGATGAAAATTGGAAAGAGCACCTCAGGTCGATGGATGAACTGAAAGATTCTGTACAATCGGCATCATTTGAGCAGAAGGATCCATTAGTTATCTATAAGATGGAGGCCTACAATTTATTTGAGCAGTTTGTGTATAAGGTCAATCTAGATGTGATTTCTTATCTTATGAATGGTCGTATCCATATCGCAGCGCAAGAAGGTCAACTTAAAGAGGCCAAAGAACAGAAAACCGACCTCAGTAAGGTGAGAATGAGTAGGAGCGAAGAAGCGATGAAAGAAGCAGCTGCCAATGCTGGACAACAGCGTCCAAAGGTGGAGACATTCAAACGGACAGAAGAGAAAGTAGGCCGAAATGCACCGTGCCCTTGTGGAAGTGGTAAGAAATACAAACATTGTCATGGAAAATAAATATGCGCAACTGCTGCTCGATTATTGTCTTGAAATAAAGAAAGGTGATAAGCTGTACATCAAAAGTACAACACTAGCAGAACCATTGATCAGAGAGCTGTATAGAGAAGGTACGAAGCGTGGTGCGGACATCGTAGTAGATATGAGTTTTCGTGGCGCGAATAAAATCTTCATGGATCACGCCGACGAGGAGCAATTGAAGTTTGTATCTCCCAACCATGAGACGGCGATGCATACATTCGATGCATATTTGTACATCAAGGCACCGTTTAATCTCAGGGAGGATCAGAATATCAACCCTGGCAAAAGAAAGAAGCGATCACTTGCACTCAAGCATGTTAGCGAAGCTTATTTTACGAGGACTGCTAGCGGTGACATGGTCCGTTCGTTGTGTCTATATCCTACTCAAGCGAGTGCCCAAGAAGCGGGCATGAGTCTCGAAGAATATTCAGAATTTGTATACAATGCTTGCAATCTTCACCTCGATGATCCTGCCGGAGCATGGCTCATGCGACGTAAGAATCAACAAGCCATAGTAGATCACCTCAATACCGTCGACCAGGTCAGGTACGTCGGACAGGGTACCGATATTTCATTTTCGACCAAAGGCAGAACATGGATCAACTCTGACGGACGTACGAACATGCCTTCAGGAGAAGTATTCACCGGCCCTATCGAAGAATCTGTGAACGGAGTTGTACATTTTTCTTATCCATCTATCTATATGGGCACAGAAGTTCAAGGCATAACACTAGAAGTCAAGAACGGAGTCGTACAGTCATGGAAAGCCGAAAAAGGCGGGGAGATTCTGGATCAAGTATTCGATATTGAAGGTGCTCGCATGTTCGGAGAAGTAGCTATCGGAACAAATTACAACATACAAGTCCCGACAAAAAATATACTATTCGATGAGAAGATCGGAGGGACGATCCATATGGCCGTAGGGCAATCTTACAAACAGACAGGAGGAAAAAATAGCTCTCCTATCCACTGGGATATGATCGCCGAGATGAAAGACGGTGGGCAGATCTATACCGACGGTAAGCTCATCTATGAGAACGGTAAGTTCTTAGCGTTCGAAGTGTAACTGAAGCGAACAAGAAAATCGGTATCCATCCGTCAAATCCGTATCATCCGTGTTCCATCAATGAGAAAAACAAGAGCACATTATTAGAATAGAGAAATTCAGTCCTATTCATCGAAGGAAAATCGGTATCCATCCGTCAAATCCGTATCATCCGTGTTCCATCAATGAGAAGATCAAGAGCACATTATTAGAATAGAGAAGTTCAGTCCTATTCATCGAAGGAAAATCGGTACCCATCCGTCAAATCCGTGTCATCCGTGTTCCATCAATGAGAAAACGATACACTTACCCTTCCACAATCTCAGCCAATTCCATCCAAAGTTCTTCCTTCTCTTCTATAAGGTTCTTAACCTCCGTCAGATCCTTAGACAGCTGTGTGATCTCATCAGTAGTCAGGTCAGCATTGTCGAATGAAGCTGTGATTTTAGCTTTTTTCGCTTCTAATTTTTCGATCTCTTTCATCACTCGATTGTAGGCTTTGCGCTGCTCGAATGTGGCTTTCTTTTCTTCTTTTTTCTCTATCGCATCTCCGCTTGGAATATTCTTCTTTGAAGCAGTAGGAGTTGTTTTGAGCTTGTTTCTATACTCGGTATAGTTGCCCGGAAAATCTTTGACCTCTCCATCCCCTTTGAGGATAAACATGTGATCGACGAGCTTATCCATAAAGTATCTATCATGGGATACGATAATCAGGCAGCCAGGGAAGTCCATCAGGTATTCTTCTAAGACATTCAGCGTCACAAGATCTAGATCATTGGTAGGCTCATCGAGAATAAGAAAGTTAGGATTTTCCATCAGTACGGTCAATAGATATAACCTACGGCGTTCTCCACCACTGAGTTGGGAGACATATACTTGCTGCTGCGACCGAGGAAACATAAATCGCTCTAAAAGTGATTCTGCAGTCAGTTTTTGTCCTTTTTCGAGGGGGATATATTCAGCGATGTCTCTGATCACTTCGATTACACGTTTGTCTGCCGATAGGTTGATTCCAGACTGAGTGTAGTATCCGAATACGATCGTATCACCGATTACGACCTTACCGCCATCTGGACGAATATCTTTCGTGAGTAGTTTTAGGAATGTAGTTTTACCCGCGCCATTAGGACCGACGATTCCGACACGCTCTCCTTTTTTGAATTTATACGTGAATGAATTGAGTATGACTTTCTCACCGTAAGATTTCTGGACGGCATGCGCCTCTACAATTTTGGAGCCCATACGAGCCGCTTTGATATGGATTTTTAATTCATCATCATCCAGCTTTTGATGTGCTTGCGCTTTTATATCATCAAAAGAATCAACTCTAGATTTGGCTTTTGTAGTCCTTGCTTTAGGTTGTCTTCGTATCCAATTGAGCTCCTTGGCGTATAGTTTTTTAGTCTTATCGAGCACGACTGCGTCATTTGCCATTCTAGCTGCCTTTCTTTCTAGGTAGTCTGTATAGTTACCTCTATGTACATGGATGACGCCTCTGTCTAGTTCTACGATCTGATTGCACACACGCTCTAGGAAGTACCTATCGTGCGTCACCATAAATAAGGTAAGGTTTGTTCCTTGAAGATATTCTTCCAACCATTCTATCATCTCAAGATCCAGATGATTGGTAGGCTCATCGAGAATCAGAAAGTCAGGCTCATCTATAAGGATCTTGGCCATAGCAACCCGCTTTTTCTGACCACCTGACATAGATCCTACGGTTTGGCTCATTTCTCCCAGATTCAGTTTACTTAGTATCTCCTTGATTCGGACTTCGATGTCCCAGGCTTTGAGATCTTCGATGATGGATACTTGTTGTTGGATCTTGATCTCATCCTTATCTATGACTGCCATTTCATAAGCTTGGATAGCTCTGATGGCGGGATTGTCACTATTGAGTATGGCTTCTAGTGCAGTATCGTTAGGATTGAGAACAGGGTCTTGCTTTAGATATGCAATTTTGATGTCTTTGGCAAAGTGGATTTTTGCATTCTCTCCCTCTGGTGCCTCTTCTCCTGCGATCACTTTGAGGAGGGTCGTCTTACCACTACCATTCTTGGCTACGAGTGCTATTTTTTCTCCCTTGCTGATTGATAGATTGACCCCTTCGAAAAGTGTCTTCTCTCCGAATGATTTGCTTACATTTTCTAATTGTAGGTACTGCATCCCTCAAAGATATCTGAATAATTTGTTATCAATGAAATAATGATTGAATGATAGTAGATTAGTGAAGTTTTTCTTTGTGTTTGTTGAAGAAGACCGCGAGTTGGGCATATAAGAGAAGCGAGAAGGTCGATAGAGTATTGGGAAGGCCGGTAGTACTTGTACGAGCGAATTCCATAGGACCTTCACTAAGTCAAGCACAATGAAATGGTAGATATTCAAAAACAAAAAAAACTCCGTAGAAATGAATCCACGGAGTTTAGTTATTATTTGTTAGACCCTTAAGGTCTTTAGAAATCGATGTTAGTTCTTTACACCTTGGACGAGAAGTGAAACCTCTGGTCCTAAGACCTCTACAAACCCTTTGGTGATAGAGAATACTTTGCGTTCTCCACCACTCATGATGATACGAACTTCACCATCAGAAAGACTAGATACAAGCGGTGCATGACCTCTCAGAATTTCGAATTGCCCACCTGTTCCAGGAACTTTTACTGATTCTATAGAACCTTTAAAGATCTCTTTCTCTGGTGTTAATACTATTAAATCCATTGCTCTAAACGTTTTATATTATTTAGCGTCAGCTATCATTTTCTTACCAGCTTCGATTACTTGATCGATATCACCTTTAAGGTTGAATGCTGATTCCGGATACTCATCTAATTCTCCATCCATAATCATGTTGAATCCTTTGATCGTATCTTCAATCGGTACGAGTACTCCAACAAGGCCCGTAAACTGCTCAGCTACGTGGAATGGCTGAGACAAGAAACGCTCAACTTTTCTCGCACGGTATACGATATTTCTATCTTCATCAGACAGTTCTTCCATACCTAGAATCGCGATGATATCTTGAAGTTCTTTATATCTCTGTAGGATACGCTTTACTCTCTCTGCAGTATTATAGTGCTCATCACCGATAACAGCTGGATCCATAATTCTAGAAGAAGAATCTAGAGGATCTACCGCAGGGTAAATACCTTTTGCTGCGATCTTCCTGTTGAGTACAGTAGTTGCATCAAGGTGAGCAAATGTTGTTGCTGGTGCAGGATCCGTTAAATCATCCGCGGGTACGTATACCGCTTGCACAGATGTGATTGATCCTCTTTTTGTAGATGTAATTCGCTCTTGCATCAGTCCCATCTCAGTTGCTAGTGTAGGTTGGTAACCTACGGCAGATGGCATACGACCTAGAAGTGCTGACACCTCTGATCCTGCTTGTGTAAATCTGAATATATTATCAATAAAGAAAAGGATGTCTTTTCCTCCTTGTGGATCACTGAGGTCACCATCTCTGTAGTATTCTGCAATCGAAAGACCTGATAGGGCTACTCTTGCTCTTGCACCAGGAGGCTCATTCATCTGACCGAATACGAATGTTGCTTTTGATGTTTTGAGTAATTCTCTATCTACAGATTCGAGATCCCATCCACCTTCTTCCATAGAATGCATGAATTTCTCTCCATAGTTGATAATACCAGCTTCTAGCATCTCTCTCATGAGATCGTTACCTTCTCTAGTACGCTCACCTACACCTGCGAATACTGATATTCCTTCGTATCCTTTGGCGATATTGTTGATCAGTTCTTGGATCAGTACAGTTTTACCTACACCTGCACCACCGAATAGACCAATTTTTCCACCTTTTACGTATGGTTCGATAAGATCGATTACCTTGATCCCTGTAAATAATATTTCTGTTTCCGTAGATAGATCTTCGTATCTCGGAGGATTTTGGTGGATAGATCTAACATTTTTTGTTTTATCTAGATTTCCAAGACCATCGATAGCATCACCAGTTACGTTGAATAGTCTACCCTTGATCTGTTCTCCGATAGGCATAGATATAGGTGCACCAGTATCTACTACTTCTGTGCCTCTTGTAAGTCCATCTGAAGAGTCCATCGCAATAGCTCTTACGCTATCTTCACCGAGGTGCTGCTGCACTTCGAATACTAGATCATCTGCATTGTCTCTTTTGATGACAAGTGCATTTAAGATTTCAGGTAATTTTGATCCTTCCTGAGAAAAGCTCACATCTACTACTGGTCCGATGATTTGCTTGATTTTCCCGATATTAGCCATTGTCGAAATATATTTATGAATTATTAATTAACGCTTCCTAAAATTTGGTGCAAAGATATGTAAATCCTAGTGAAATAAGGGTAAAAATGATTTCAAATATGAACAAACGGTTATTATTAGGAGTATTTCGTTTTTTGATAAAATTTATTCCTTTTAGAATGGATTGCTTAGAATATGTAGGATGTAATTTGCTTGAATACAAAATCCAAAATCGGAGCTAGATTTATAGAAGTTGATAATAATGTATATTTTTGTAGGTATAAATTTTTTTCACGATAAAACCATTGATTATGAAGATATTGCAGATTACAACATTTTTATTCCTTTGCGCTTTCATAAGCAGCAATGCTCAGATAAGCTCTGAGTTTAAGAGTGTGATAAGTGGAGACCCTACCTTTCTTAGTGTAGCGGAAATTGATAAAGATGGTAACATCTACATCGTATTTGAAGGAACGACACCCCTAGATGTGGGAATGGAAGAAGAGGAAATTATTGATATCGACGCAGATAGAGATTTGTTTGTCATAAAGTATAATCATAGTAAGGAATACCAATGGCATATACACATCGAAAGGGTTGGACTGATAGGGGCAATAACTGGATTATCAGTTGATGATTCTGGCAATATTTACCTTAGTGGCTTTTATTCAGGGATAATGGAAATGACAACTGACGGACAGAATCAGTACCAAGCGAATGGAAGTGATGATTTTATAGCAAAGTATGATGCAAATAAGGAATTTTTGTGGTTGAATGTTATAGATGGTGACATAGACATCAAGCAACTTGACGTGGTTGATAATAGATTAAAAACTTCTATGAGATTATTAGGTAATGCCGATATAGATCCTTCTGAGGAGGAGGAGACAGTATCTTGCTACTTACCTTATATTGGATGTCAGACACAATATATATTGGTTGACTATAGTCTCGATGGAGAATATATCGAGCATTATGTCACAGACTATAAAATGGAAGTGAATGAAGTGGTGTACGAGCAAGATGGTTCTTCGCATATTCTTGGTCAAATACATTCTGGTGCTAATATTAGCTTCTACAATTCTGTAACTCCATTTGGTACAGGAGCAATGCCCTTTATCGGCAGCTATGATGGCGATAGAAATCTTCTGGATTATACATTTTTGGAATCACAAGGATATACCGCTTCGGTAATAACCGGCTCCTTGACAGCTGAGGGTGATTTGTATGTTTTAGCGCACCTAGGAGCGATAGAGATCGATGGTGATTACTTTCAGAGTGAAATTGTGTTATTAAAGTACAGTGCTGAACTTGAACTTCTCAAATATGAAGGGATTGGAGATTCTTATTATCCGCATTACCGGAATAGTATTGTTATAGATGAAAGTAAAAAAGTTTGGGTTGTGAGTACAAACACTGAGGATGTTCTCGGAAATCCAACAGAAGAAGAGGTCAGAACATTGAATGTATTTGATAGCGATTTAGCTATTATTGCCGCAGAGAACATTGATCTTGGCCACTATAATGCAGGATTCTTATTGAAATCAATAAATGAAAGTGCTTTATATATAAATGAGCAGAAAGATGACGGTAAGATGTTTTTTGGATCAGAAACAATAACTAGTGTTGATGGAAATCACCTAATAACACTTGAAGAGCTACTCTTAGAGCCAGTGAGCACTATAGAAAATGATGAAAGTGAGATTTTATATCAAACATTAGTGATTGACAATCTGACTATTAAATCTTCAGACAGTAAGGTTATTAAAAGTATTTCGATATACTCAATAATGGGTGCATTTGTGAGGACTTCCATAGTGAATGCAAGTCAAATAATTATGAACATTCAGGATTATGATCCTGGTACATATATCGCAGAAGTGTTTTTTGAAGATGGAACTAAAAGATCTTACCAATTTATTAAGATATAATCTTTCGTTGTTTTGGGAGTGGTTACTTTCTTATGATTATTGATACATTTGATAGATGGAATTGATCACAGGAATATGTATTGCCATATGTTGGATATTACTTTTACCAATTTTTAGATGGACAACCACATTTTTTCATGAGATGGGCCATGCCATTCCTGCGCTGTTTTTTACAAATGATAAGGTCGAGGTTTTTGTTGGGTCTTATGGAGATCGTGATGAGTCAAGGCATCTTCAGATAGGAAGATTGTCTATGTACTTTAATATAGAGGTAATGGATTGGCAGATCGGAATGTGTATTGTTTATGGTCGCAAGTCATGGCTACAAGACATCATTATAACTTTGGGAGGACCGATAGCTAGTACTTTGATTTGTGGATTAACCCTCTTTTATTTGATTTCGAATTCTTACTCAGATACTTTCTTAGCTATTGGATTAGCTATGTTCCTGTTGGCACTGCTGGATTTGGTTGTAAATTTATTTCCTCGTGAGACAAGCTATTCTCAATATGACAAAGAAGGTGTCTTGAGTGATGGAGCCCAATTGCGAAGACTTTTTTATCAGCGTAGATTACCCAAGAAATATTTTGACTTGCAAGACTTGTATAACAATGGTGATATCAGCGGAGCCATAGATGGATTGCAACCAATGGTCACAGCTGGCAAAGTAGAACGAGAATATTTCTACCTATTGATTGATTGTCTCGAATCGCAACAGAACCATCTGGAGGTAATCAAAACCTATGAGAAATTCGTAGATTATTATCCGCTATCTAGAAATGACTACAAGCGCATCGGGCTTGCATATTATGAACTCAAAGACTATACGGAATGTATTCGATGTCTCAATGAGTATTTATATACTGACTATGGCGATTTCGAGGGTAATTGTGCGAGAGGTATGGCACGGATGCATCTTGGAGATGAAGAGGAAGCTTTGAGAGACTTTGAGGCAGCTATTGCTTACAGCAAGAAGAAGGATGTATCTATCCCTTTAGCACACAGAGGCTATATTAGGCTCAAATTAGGGGATGTAAATGGAGCGATTATTGATCTAAATAAAGCTAAAGAACTTAATGTTGGAGCGACTAACGCACATCTGATCTATTACTACGCAGTATATCATGAGCACATTGGTAGCTATGCCGAGGCGTTGTCATACTATATAAGCGCAAAAGAAATTGATTATGATTTCCATGGATTAGCGTATAAAATTTACGAAATGGAAGAGCGGATTCAGGGTCGGAATCTCTGATTATCAATGGATTGGTAATACATAAATCTGCATGCCTGCGAACTATCTAGCGTGTTTCGAACGTTTAACCTACTGATAAGTGATTATTTGCAATAAAAAACGAAAAATCAACTTAGTGAAATGTTTTGAGAACTCCCAATCATAATGCTATAAGCGTTTTTAAACCATTTTTTGATTTTAAATAATAACAGCATGAAAATACTACTATTAAGCTTATTGACATTTGTATGTATTACATTGAGCGGTCAGACAGAAGTAGATTTCTTAAATGCCTTAGGCAAAAAGGATATCTCTGCTGCGGAATCCTACTTAGATGCATCGGTGACATTGTGCATCAATGACAAACAAAAAAAAATCAGTAGGTCCAGTGCAATATCTGACCTAAAAACTTTTTTTGCCGAAAAGGAAATTCAAAATTTTAAGATCCTACATAAAGGAAAATCGGCCGACCAAGCTTCTAGTTATAGAGTAGCAAGGATCAAAACTCAAGTGGGGATCTACAGGATTTTTGCATATTCTGAGTTAGAAAATGGTAAATCCAAAGTGGTAGAAGTGAGAATTGACGCCATGTAATGCTGTCTTACCATATATTTAACAAGACATCAATGATTACATTAATAATCTGATAATCAGTTGAGTATAAAACATATAAAAATAAAAATATGTCCTTTTAGTGATAAAAGGAATAATCTTTCAAAAAACTGCTATATATTGCAGTTCTATTATTAGTTAATTAAACACGCAGCTTATACAGACAAACTTTACACTTAGAATAATATAGATAAGAGTTTTACTATTTACTTAACCGATCTTAAAGTGTAGAGTTATGAATGTACGTGATTTAGAAGACAAGCAATTAATTAAAGAATATCTTAAAGGCAACGATAAAGCCTTCGAAATTCTCCTTACCAGACACAAAGAAAAAATTTATACTAGCATTTATCTGTTCGTGAAAGATACAGAAAAGGCAAATGATATTTTTCAAGACGTTTTCATCAAAATTGTGGATACGCTGAGAAAAGGAAAATACAACCACGAGGGAAAATTCCTGCAATGGGCTATGCGTATAGCATACAATATGTGTGTAGACAACTTCCGAAAAAATAAGCGAAGAACTAAGGTCTCTACTACAGAGACGTTTGACATATTTGACGTGCTAGAATGCAAGGACGATAATATGGAGACCACAATGATCAAGTCCCAGATGCATCAAAAAGTGAGAAGCCTTGTAGATCAACTACCACCAGAGCAGAGAGAGGTCGTTATTCTCAGACACTATGCTGACATGAGTTTCAAAGAGATTTCACAACTAACAAGAGTAAGTATCAATACTGCTCTAGGTCGTATGAGATATGCGTTGATCAACATGAGAAAGATGGTAGAAGAAAAAGAGCTGATCGCAGTATAAGAAAAGGCTAGTAAAGTAATAAGACGGTTATTATTTACGATTAAACTAGTTTCAGAAACAGGCAATTCATACAGAATTGCCTGTTTTTTTTATGAGTAGAATTTGCAATTAGATATACCAATTTGATCTGTGGAAATATTGTATAAGGAATAGAGAGGCTTGCATCCACCTGCACGATTCGACAGAGAATCAAAACATCTTACAGGTTTGAAAGGTTACTTATTCTATGGATATCATCAAAAAAATCGCAATAGAATTAGAAAAGGACAGCGCTGGACAACAAGTCCAAAAT
>JAVCKV010353525.1:0-13473 GCA_032274145.1 Herpochondria borealis
GCCCCCGGGCGAACTCTATAGCTGGCATTCTGCCACTTTTTTACACCTCTTTTTGTACTAGTTCCTATGTAGCTCTTAGTACATGTACGAGAAAGGTGTCATTCCAGAACCGTAGAAAATGGCTTTGTACTGAATTCCTACGGTATCTTGAGGAAAGGGGCTGTTCAAATACGAGTAATACGGTATTGAAGTGCCATGGGTACCACTTTCTGAATGACTCCTTATATTGAGAAATACGGCACTCATGTCGTTTTAAAACATACAGGAAATCTGTATTTTTATAACTTTGAGTTAATTACTGTGTTATATTCATATATCAATTTAAGGATATTTTTAATTTGCTATGAGATGTACTGTGTCGTATCTAATCATAGAATGATCTTGGTACGGTATATTTTGGGTCTTTCTTTACCTTCTTCCATTCTTCATTTGGACTGTGTATCATATTCATTATGCTTGTGTCTACCCGATCGGTGTTATATCTATCACTATATGCTACCTTGAATGTTGTGTTAGCAATAGTTCCTAATTTTTCGCATGTATATATTTGCTCTGTTTCTTCTGCTTTCTTGTTAAGGTAGGTCACCCATTCATCTCTATCTTGAATTTTTTTGCAGCTGATTTTCTGGCCTTTTTTCTTGTCGTCCCATTTCATAGCACCATTTTTCAATCTTTCTTGGTACATTCCTACTCCAATCCAATATAATGATGAGTCTCTAGGGTGTATATCGTCAAAATTATTCCCGATAGTTTTAGCACGACTCGCTGACACGTAACACGTCCCTGGGTTATTTTGTTCAGTGTTTATGTCGCCGCAGTCAATTATTAGAAAGTTGATTACGTCATCATCATCTTGTCCTGCTTGCATTCCTTGAAATTTATGTATTGTCGATGCCCATGCAGGGACTAAGGGACAAAATGTAACTCTACAACAGTTGTATTGGCATGGTTGAGTTTTCATTGGGATGGGTACGTGTGTTGGATTATTGGCGTCCCAGGGTTTCAGACCTGGAGCATTATCAATTTTGAAAGATGGAAAGTCTACAATTACGTACTCAGGCAGATGAGACCCTTTCCTACTGTTCGGTCCTTCTTTGTTGTTGTATACTATGTCAATGACAGTTCCAATTGATCCATTGTATAGTCCCAATTCTGGTATGAAGTTTACAGTATCGATTGCTACTCTTGCCCCCACACATAGATGTGTAAATTTAATCTCTCTGACATATTTGTTATTGTAGAAATGTGATCGTCTAATGGCTGACTCGTCTTTCATTTTTCCATTATATTCACTCGTGAAATGGCAATCGAGAAAAGCTGCTATAGGTACGTTTGTCTTATGTGATAATTCTGCCAACTTCCTTTCGTTTATTTCGTTTTTCACTTTGTGTGTTGCACACAAGTACATGACTTTGCCTTTTGATTCCAACTCGCTTTCAAATTCGGCAGGGTACTCACTTAAGTGTAAATTACATAACTTGTCAGCATCTTCATTGGAAGGTTTTCCCACTCTAAGTCGTTTCAATAAGTTCTTGTACTGATCATGATCTCCCTTAACCCTTTTGTTCACGCTTAGAATGAAAACACTGTCAGTCAAATTTTCGATGAATAGCTGACTTCCGTAAGTAGCTGATAGCTGATCGTTCTTCTTCATACGCGATGTGTCTGTTGTCGTGTTTCCGCTTGATTTTGCAAAGCCCATTATTGCTCCTTCTTGTATTACTGGTGGCAATTGGTAATCGTCACCGAAAGCAATAACAACTGGCACCCCACCCCAATATTCGCTTATATTGTTACCGTTGAAAGCGCATTGCCGTAGATGCGATTCTGCATTTGCGAGTAATTTAGATCCTACCATGCTTCTTTCGTCAATTATGAATACTAGCACTCTTTTCAATTGTATTTGGAGTACCTTTTTCTTATCTTCGGATAGTTTTGATATTTTTTCATCTACTGCTATCATTAGCGATCGATGCAATGTGCAACCCCCAACATTGTATGCTGCTGCTCCTGATGGTGCCGCAACAATGACTGTGTCGTTGCATTGTGTTAGATTTCTAACAATAGTTGTCAATGTATTGATAACATACGATTTTCCAGTTCCTGCTTCGCCCACAACAGTCGCCCGTAGCGGTCTATACTCTTTGTCATTAGTTATGAACTTAATGACAGTGTCTACCGCAGCTAATACAATTGTTGCTTGCTCTGAGGTACATTCTTGAAAGTTGTATTTTTTGCCATCCTCTCGTTTCGGTAACCTCAGCATATCAGGCGATGTTACTGGTTCATTCATGCTTTTGTAGAACTCATCACTCAGCTTGCCTATGTAGTTTCTCCAATCGACATCAACATAAGGATTCACAGTTCTCGTTGTCCAGTCATGTCCGATACCTATGTTAACTTCCTTGTTACCAATTCTGTTACGAATCTGAGTCTTATTATCTGTCATGCTACCATAGTGCTCACTTGCTAAATACAATTCTTGTTCGTTTTCATCCATGTCATTCAAGTTAGGATTATCATCTGTCGTCCCTTGCTTTGCAAGCAGTTCAATTCTCGCTCGTTGGGAGTACTTAATAGTCAGATTATATTGAGTTACAACACTTGTTGGCACTTCTTTGTTGGCTATCATTCTATGAAAAGTAAGTATTGCTAGATCCTTATCTTGAAAAATAGGCTTCAGTGGTGGGTTGTTTGGTCCCCAAGGCTTGTGCAATAGAATAATACCTCTTGCGTAATTGAAATCAACTGGGTATTTTGGCTTGAAGTTCAATCCCTTTGCCATGAGTATTCGACCTTCCTTAGTTTCGTCGAACGAGTCAACGCAAAAATGTTGGTAAAAGTATTGTTCAAGTGATATATGATCTAAACTGTCAGGGCGATTTATATATTTCGACACAATGTTTTGAGATTGTGTCTCTTCCTTTTCTTTCTGTGTTTGTAATTTTTGACATTGAGCTAGACTTGCAGTTGTAAATGTTTCAGAAGTTACAACTAAGTCGTATAACATAATTTCATGTACTGCTTCTTGAATAGGTACTAAGCGTTGGCTGCTCAGTTTATTGAGTGCTTTCTTGGCTATGCTTGCAACACCACTAAGCTCATTCTTTTGTGTACTTTTGAGTAGATTTGAAAGAGAGCAAGTTGTGAGAGAGGTATCCAATTTAAAACATACAGGAAACTTGTATCTTTTTCTTTTCGTTGCAACTTACTATTGTATCAAATTTTGAATAATCTCCTTCTCTTGTTTGAGTGTTTTGTGCTTTTTCACTGTGTAAGCACATATATATTTGATGAGCTCATCAATTTCACGTATATCCGGTTGAAGGGGGTCTGTATCAAATAGGATGCATTTCACGTCAATATTCGCTCTCCATGTTTGAAGTAAAGTTCTGCTGTGCTGGAGCAGTCTTTTGGATTGAGTTCGCTTCATTTCTAAATGAGTGATGCCAGATTTATCAACACGCAACATGTGCTCGGATATCAAGGGTTTACCTTCTGTGTCTTCGTCACCACGATTAGACTCTTTACCGAATCCCATTCGACACACTCTTGGATTGTCTTTCTTGCCATCTTGTAGACAGTATTCGTTGCATATATGACACATGCAATCTTCGGCCAAAGCTTTAGCGTCTTCTTTGATGTCTTTCACTTCACAGAATCTGCATAATAATGGAGAAGTTATTCTGTTGATCCCCTTCTCGTGATCAACTTGTTCATTGGCAGTGTAATCAAATCTTGACTCCATATAGGCACCAACAACAGCTGCTTTATCGTTGGCTGTATTTGCTTTGTGGTACTCCTTTAAGTATGCATGATCGTTTGAAATACATAATAAGTGCAAGTGAATTGTCCCTCTTCCAGGAGCAAACTCAATTCTCCCCCAATGATACTTTATACCCAAGGCATCTTTTAACACTGTATCTATGAGTTCCTTGCTTCTCTTCATGAAGAACTCATTTACATACACAGGATAAGCTACTACTGCTTTACACATAGCTTTGAAATCTCCCGACGCCAACAGAGCAGCTTGTGTTGTATCACCTGCGTTCGTGGTCACGTCAATCATAAGTTGTCTCAAGTCAGGCCACCAATTCTCTGCACATGATAGAGTGATGAAGAAAGTTGGCGGTCCATGCCCTGCTGACAAATGATAATTAACCCAATACTGTAGTTCATGGGCTTTGGAACGCCAGTAACTATCAGAGCCTCTAATGTTATGAGAATAATATTGAAGCATTTGAACAAACCTGTCGTCTCCGTTTGTTATTTGATATTTGAGCTCTTCCAATGTAGGCGGGTCACGAGTGAAGAAGTGCTCACTCTTAAAGAAATAGGCGCCTTGGCTGTTGTTCTTTTTTCTTGTTATTGTGTTGAACACATACAAAACAAATAATTGATCTCGAATGAATCGTCCGTCATAGTATTTCAGTAAGTGTTGTCCCCATTCTTTTATATCGATTGCTCCTCTTTCTCTATCCCAAACATCCCCAACCCCTCCCGGGAATAGCCAAGGAAATGTATTCACCATTATTTGTAGTGTTTCGTCATATTCGCTAAGGAAAAGAACATAGAACCAAGGTGAAATCGTTTGTAGTTAACAGGATCCCCAATTAAACACATATGTACTTACGATGTCGGTTGGCTCACGTCAATTGGTGGAAATGTCAACGCTTCGTTTATTTTTCCTAGATCTTTTTTTTGCCTGACAAGTTCTATTATTGGACTTGCTTCTGCCTTCGAAGGTAGTGACTTCTTTTTGTTATTATGCATAGTTGTCATGACAATGTCATCATTGGCTTCATTAACTTTGTGTGCTCTAGATACAAACTCCTCTGTATCGTCATTTGTTGTTTGCTTCGTTGTAACTGTATGACCTATCTGTGCCATGTTTTTCTCTGCACTTGTACCCATCCATTCGAGATTCGATTCTTGTATTGTAATGTCATGATATCCGCTGTGGTGCACTTTTAACCACTTTAATGCAGTAATTACATTTTTTCTTCTTATCACGTACTGCTTTGGATAAGTGGCCGTGTTATCCTTGTTACTCATATATCTTATAAAGGTCAGCAACTTTTCTTTTCGTTGTGGAAGTACATTGCAAATATCTGTTATGTCTTGCGGGAAAGTTACACAGTGACCCTTAATTCCATACGCTCCGTTCCTTATATGCTGAGTAGGAATATATGGAGAATACCTTTGAATGAGTAATTTTTCGCCTAGTCGCAGGTCTTTCAATTCGTCTGGAATGAAGTACTTTACTATTGGTTTTCCATCCGGTCCTAGTATCTTTTTGCCAGTGCAAATATCATGCTCGTACCAAACAGGATGCCTATTTGTGTTCTCGTAGTAATTCGAATTAGCCATGACATTTACATCTTTTTTGCATTTCTTACATCTTGCATGTTTTACTGATTTGGGTGTAAAGTGCTCATCCAATTGTGTCTTGTTCCTGGGATGAATCATTACATTCTCTTTACAACATGGGCATATCTTAATTCTTTGACATTTATTGTTGTATTCAAACATGAACATGGCTTCTCTGACTTTTACTTGTCGTTTTGTGACTCGTTCATTTGCTTTACGATAGAACGTAACAGAGTTAGGACCAGACGTTTGAATATTGAGGATGAATGCACCATCCTTCTTTGCCCCTTTTACCTTGTGCTTCAATGAATCTCTCCGGCTTTTAAACTCTGCGTAAGATTTCGAACGAGTAATCATGGACTCGTGAAATTTATCAATTAAACCAAGGTTAACACATCGCTTATAGTAATGATTGATAGAAGACATACCAGCCTTTCTTTGATTTGGTGTAATTCCATGCCAATGTATTGTGGCAGGTTGGAGTTCGTCAAGCTTGGTTTGATTATAATGTACCATCTTTCGTTGATCTTGAATGTCACTATCAGTCAACCCACGACTAACTCGAAGTCTCTTTGCTTTACGCTGTGGGCTTGGTGTTTCTATTATGTCCGGAACAAGATTGAACCTGAGCAAACGCATCCATTTGGGCCGTGGGTTAACAATGAGTTCATCCGATGATGGTATTTTAAATTTTGATATACACATCATGTGCCGCAACGGGTCGATTGAATCATTATTATTCAGTAATAATCTTGAGGATACAGTATCCTCTCCAAGATCATATATGCGACACACAATTGCGCTCTTGATGTACTTGTTCGAGTGTGGTTCTACCCCATCATACTTGTATTGAATTTCAGATCCTGATATTAATACAGTTGATATGTCCGTCAAATCATTGTTTGTTAATGTTTGGTATGAATTGATATGTGTCAGATTTTCGACTGCATTGTTGTCATCCTCATCTAAGTCAAGTGTACTATCACTGCTATTATATGATATGCTTATTGATTGAGTAGGAATGTTAGAAATATGAGAACATAATTAGTGAGTAAAACAGGTATATTAAAACATACAGGATTCTTGTATCTTTGAAAGATACCGATTGAGATACCTAAACCGGAATCTTTTCAAATATACAGGTTTCTTGTATTTTTGAAATTTAGATAATATAGAATTCGACTTACATTGATGATTCTTCATAACTTCTTTTCTTTTTGTATGACGATCCCCATGATGGATCTTTGCTATTTACTTCGCTCGAATGAGGTTGGTTATCCAGAGAATAGCATTCTATTTGATTAGATTCATCATCCTCATCTGTTCTTATTGTTGCAACTGTACGATTCCGAACTGTATTGAACATGATTCCTAAGTTTGTAAGCAATTTATGAAAACTTACTCTTGCATTTGATATAGAATTCTCGTTGAAAATGAAATGATCATTTTTGCTTATGGCATCAGTATAATTGTTTGCGATATCGTCATTTGTCAAGCGTCGCTGTAGTAGTGTTAATGAAGCTTTGATATTCAAAATCATGTGCATTCCGCAATCGTATCCATTTGATTGGATTGATACTTTTGGTATTATAAGTGGCATTTTGCGATGATGGTAAGGCAATGAATTTGAATATAGGTTTGTACTTTCTTCCTTCCAGAAATAGTTTAGCCAATTGCACAATGTTCGAACGACGTTCCTTGCTGTTACTTTAGAAGGAGATCCGGATGAATCGATTAATAGTATACATGGAGCTAATTTCTTGATTTTGTAGTTGGTAGTATGTGTGAAGGCCGATATTATGCAGTTTGGATTCACTACTACAAAAAACGACCAATGATTCGGTGAGTGATATGGAAATATAAGGAACTTTTTGTTCGTGACGGTAATGTTGCGATTGTATACGTATATCTTTGAATGTGCTATTCCACCAGGCTGTTGCATTTGATTCAAATAGAAAGAATTGAATACAACAACATCCTCGATACCACAGGTCAACCTGCTCAATTGACATTGGTTTTTAGATACAGTAAGATATGACAAGTAAGAATAGTAATCGAAAGATGAGTACGTACCAGTTGAGAGCCAAGTTGACTAATTCATCATTCAATTTTGAGTATGGCATTAATCGATTCATAGTTGATTGATTTATCACAATATTATAATTTCCAATTGATTGTAAGATTGTAGCTTCGTTAAAAGTTTCATCTCTTGTTCTGTCAAAGTAATCAAGTCCATTACAAGCCATAGCCATGGATTTGTCAACTGTTTGAAATGGTAGTGTCATTATGTGATTATCTGCTTGTTGTGATGAGGCGCTTATTTTGGATTGGTACGACTCAATAATATTATCTGACGTTTGCGTTAGGTGGATGAAATGGTTGTAAGTGTCTATATCGTCAGTTACTCTACCATTCTCATATTTGGATAGTTGAATGTAAATCCAATGTTTGAATGTCGTGTCAAACTTGTATTGCACTGATCTCAAATTCGTTACTAATGAAACCTGATGAGTATCTACATTGCTGTATTCGACCCGACGTAGCTTGTTTATGATGTCGAAAGGTATCAACTGATTAGATCTGAACTGTTCGATAATAGGAGGTGATTCTGATCCCACCTCATCAACACAGACTTGAAATTTATTACAATGGTGATCGTAACATAATATTGATCCGGTACGACTATTATTGTCATCAGTGGATGTGACAATTTTGACTCTACCTGAGTATAATCTGTATATTTTGTTGTATATAATACTAGCCTGGTGCTGTATAGATTTGCTCAATTTTTTATCACAACATTTCTTGCTCAATAATTCTCTTATTATTGTATAACCATCTTGACCGCAATACCTTTTAGTTGCGATCTCATTGTCCATTGATAGCATCGCTGAAATGTACCATGTAATGTTCGTGATGTGAATTGATTCTCTAACTATTTCATTGTTCCAAAATAGGTCTATCTCTTCTAATGATACTATGGCATTATAAAAAGAAGGTGAATGTTAGATTATAGAACAAATCAAATGTTAGTATCTCCGGTTCTTTGATGTATCTGTCCAACCACGCTTCCATTTCGAGTAGACCTCTCGTTTAAATTGCGGTCTCATCCACGTTTGATTAAGAGGAAAAGTTGTCTTCAAAGCAGGCTCGTCGAACTCATTCTCAGGTTCATCAAACAGTGCAGGGATGCGGTTCTGATTTCTATTTACGTCATCATCAAAGTCAGCCCACAACTTCATAGCAGTAAAACGCGCAACTTTATCTGTGACTTTAGATGGGGTTTTCATAAGTGATGCGAACAGTTCCATTAGACGGCAATCGACTCGATAATTACCCGTGTCAAATGTGATGCAATATTTCATCAATAAATGTTCTTCTACACGATAGCAAAGCAGAAGTCTGCTCAATGCATTTACTGTTTGTTGTGTGACAGGCAGTTCTCCCAGTTTTAATTGATATTCACATGCTTCTTCTATGAATAAAGGCGAGTTAAGTATCTCAACAGACACATATTGTGATACTTTATGTAATGCATTCAATACACGTTCAATTCTTTCCAAGCGTGACTGATATTTCCTGTCAGCGATGTCTTGTGTACGAACAGCTTGTATTGATTTAGCTTCATCGATATGCTTTTCAAACGAAGTGATGAACTCATCATAATCGGAGTCAAATGGCGCCCCTTTACACTTTGCTAAGAACTGACTAACTGTGCGTGATTTATCCTCTTCTAAAAATGGTATTATACTTCTAATCATATCATAAGTGAACCTTGGCCCAATGAGCTTATGACAGTTGTCTCGAGTCGAAGATCTGTATACGATTTCGAATCTGTCTTTACTTGTAACAAACTCGCCATTGTTACGAGTTGACTCGATTCTCCTGTAACCGTAACATTGTGATAATACTTGACGATCACTGAATACTTGATATATTGTCTGACGATGAGCCAAGTAATAAGCTTTCACAAATCGCTTGTTTCCGTTTCTAATAAATTCACGGCTCCATTTGCGATTCAAGTTCCAAGTAGTGTCGTTATTTGACTCTTGATTGACATTGTTTCTTAAGCATGTCCAACATACATGAACCGCCCATTGTGGTCTAGTAATCCTAACTTCGTTTTGTAAGCAGAACTCACATTTCACACCACATCCTAACCTAAGCACTCGTTCAATTGAGACAGGATAAATTGCTTTTCTCAAAATCAGTTTGTAAACATTAATCATTGACTTAACTGAGCATGGACCACTGTTCAATACTACAGATATACATTGATCCATTGTTACAAGTGGCGGTTTTGGAACCTCTTTGCAACACGTCGCCAATGTGAGTACATCTCTCGGTTTGAGAAACAATAATACCATTCCAATTATTGATTCACCAAGGCGTGATAATGAATGAGTACTGCCAGTTTCGTTCGAATCATTTCGATTGTTTGGATCATCATCTACTACCATTAAGTCGTTGCTAACAACCGGTCCAAATACAGCTTCGTCACTTCCATCATTTGAAGTAGAATTGTTGTCATCAGAATCCGAGCTTTCAATGTATGACTTTGTAAACCCACCACCACCATCACCACTACACGACTTGGTTTTGACTGAGATATTCTTCATAAACAACTTACCTACATAGAAAAAGCATAAAGATAAGAAGATGTTTGAGTGATGACTAATGAAACAGACACTAATAATGTTACCACAAAAACTTCTTCCCAACTAAAAACAGACTCCGAAAATATACAGGTTTCCTGTATGATTTATAAATGGTATTCAATCATTAAGAGTCAACTGTGCCACGCTATCAAAATCGGGAACATTCGAGCCAGCATTAGCACGACCAAAGATACTTGGTATCTTATCTTGCGGCCAATGGCTATAACCAAGATCATTTGCAACGAATTGTTTGATATCCCAATCCAGCATGTATTTGTCAAGGGCAGTGTTTGTATTGATGATGCGCTTCGACTTGAAAGCAGTTTTAATATCTTTTTCAAACTTCTCGAGAATGTTCTGGTTCGGTTCTTTGTTTTTGAAGAAAGTGAGAACACCAGCTTGATTTTCCATCGACCATGAATGTAAAGCTTCATTCAATCCTTCAGTGTTTGAGAAGATAGAATGCAATTTGGAAATAGCATGATCCAATGATTGCGATTCAAGTGTTGATGCTGTACGAGTAACCATATGAGTAAACGCGATGATTGATTTGGGATAGCTGAAATCGCCATTGTTCTTCTTCTTCCTTGACAATTGATTTGGACCATGAGGTTGCTTTCGGATGAAAATATCTTTCATAGAAGAGACCCATAATGGTACATCATCGCCATCAAATAAGTTCTCTAATACCATCTTCAAGAATCCAACTTTGAAGTACCAAATAATATTTGGAAGCTGAACAAACACAACACGAAGGGTTGATTGGTTATTACTTTGAAACGGTCCACTCGTAAAGTATTGGATTGAATGGGAATCAACACCACTCATCTGATTCTTGAATTTGCCCATATTCAGTCGAAATGGTTTACTACCACCAGATCCCGCAATATTCAACCTTTCACTACCAACTCCATCATTCACAGTTGATACAGTATTTGACTCACCTTTATTGCTACTAACCGATTCATCTTGATTGATTTTAACCAATTCATTTTTGTTACTAACTTCAACACCATCTTCACGTTCTTTCTCGGCTGATTCGGTTTGATCATTAACATGTTTAGTCTTGCCTGTATTATATGGATTGGTAACTACTGGCTTCGATGATTTCAAACGAGGTAACAATACAGATGAAACCGGTTCAGATCCTGATGTATACGTAACACCAACCTTTTCATCGTACCTGATAGTATTGTCTTTGTTTTTGAAAACCTTCTGTTTGGCTTCGTCAATTTTGTTTGAGTTAATAATCTTCAAGCTAAATACAATCGATGCAGGTAAATCCTCTGAATCTCCGTCTTCGTAGATTACATGATAGTATAACTCTTTTGAATAATGTGAGAAAGAATTGGTCAATTGAACAACAACGCCTTGGAATACCCCTTCCTTAAATGATTTTTCAATGTAAAATCCCTGCGTTAGTTGACTAAGATTTTGAACATAGATAAAATGTTAAATGTGAAAAATATAACGGTACCCAAAGAATACAGTGGTATCCAATTTTTTTTTTTTTCAAAAATACAGGAAACTTGTATGTTTTGGAAAATACGGTATCCCGAAATGTGTGGAATTGTCACCAAAATGAATGGTATCCAATTTTTTTTTTTTTCAAAAATACAGGAAACTTGTATGTTTTGGAAAATACGGTATCCCGAAATTTGTGAAACATCACCAAATGAACTTACCTATGCAACTGGATACGGTCGTTGATTAACTTCCTAAACTTCCTCATCAGAGCGGGCTTTGTCTTCGGGATCTTCTCATCCGCAGCCGCGTAGTTAGTAAGAACCGTACTTAACGCATCAGATGATGTTTTCTTTTGTAATAATTCCAAAAGGGTATCGATTGCTTCATTCACGGACGGGGGAGTAGAAAAGGAATGGCCTTCATCAACAGCCGATTGAATGATTGACGGAGGACTTGTCCAATCGACACCACTGAATGTCAATTCGGTAACGGATGGATCGACAACTGGTGTCCAAGTTGGGTAATTTGGCAACGATTGGGGTTCATCGTCGTTGTGAATGCCGATGTTGTTGGCATCACTCAAGAGGAGGCGCTTCTTGGAAGAACCATCATCATCGGCCATAGCAAGGTCACGCTTTTGCGAAGAGCTCGTAGGAGTTACGATTGTTGAACCAGTAGACGCATTGACCGATGAGTTAAGAGATGATTGCAATGAACTCGATGCAGTATGATTAATTGCAAATTCAGGTTGTGTAGATGCACTGGCGGTTGTTGGGGAAACGTCAGCGGCAGGTTGGTTTCCTCCTGTTGCAGAAGAGCGAGTTGAAAAGGATGTCAACATTGTATTGATGGATTGTAGTAAAGGGTTGAGATAGATGTTTTGAAGGACGATGAATGAAAATTATGAGAGAAGTAGATATTTTTTTTGTTAGGGAAAATTGTATGGGGCAGTAGAATGTAAACTTTTAAATGTTCGGCAGATACTTAATTGGATGGTAAATTTTGACAAGCCAGATGTACAAAGAAAGATCTCAACAAAAATTTATCATATAATTTAGAATGCACAGAGCAAATCAAGTGAATTTTCTCACACCAATGAGCCCTCAACAAATTTGGGTATCAAGCATCGGCAGGTGGCTGAACTTCGATACCATCAAAATTTGACAACGAGACGCCAAAAATTGGGGCAATGCAAATAGTAGCCGCCAAAAATATAGATTATCAAATAAGTGAGAAAAGCAGTGGATTAGAGGGAGCCTTAAAATTTTGATAAAGAGCCGCCAAAAATTGGGGCAGTGCAATTATAGCCGCCAAAAATATAGATTATCAAATAAGTGAGAAAAGCAGTGGATTAGAAGGAGCCTTAAAATTTTGATAAAGAAACCACCAAAAAATACAGGCGCCATTTTTTTTTTAAAATAAGTCAACGCCAGGACAGTACAAAGAACATGTCATAAAATTCAACTGACAACAATATCAAAGCAATCAATAACAACCTCTTCCCAACGATTACTGAACAATAATAGGTAAATACAAATTAAATAAGAAGCTAGCAACATATAATTAAACAACATCCAGAGGTAAGCGGTCTGTCACGTTTTTAATGAAAGCACAATCTATTGCAATGTCTGTGTTTCGCTCTTCCTATTGCAATAACTTATCAACACAACTATTATTACTAAACCATACTACTGTTGTTTAATCTACACTACAAATAATAGAGCTGATTACAATATGGCGAAATTGAAAAAGACTGCGAGACCTGCTGCTCCCGATAATGATGGTAATGCGGCATCAGCCGATGATGATGGCGTCGACCACCGAGATGCCGCTGCGAAAGAAGATGCCGATGAAGATGATCCAGTACCTACCGATAATAAGGCCACTGATAATATCGATGCGTTAACTGTTGATGGTGCAGCACCTCCCGAAAATAATAACGTTGCCCTCGAAGATTCCGCTGCATCATTAACTGAAG